>JAJEJO010003542.1:121858-207662 GCA_020662805.1 Glaucomys volans
TCAATCCCCAGTACCAAAAAAAAAAAAAAAAGAAAAGAAAAGAAAAGGAAAATTTAACCACAATGACTAAATCTGAACATTGATGAATGTTTATCCAACTCAAATGCAATAAAGAAGCTTTGGATGCTTTTCAGATTATTGGGTTGTAGAGTGGAAAATTTACCATCTATTGGGAAACTCTCTCTTGTTTAGATTTATTCTCTTTAGAAACACTACTAAAATGATTTACATCTCTTAAACATGTGACCCAGAGAATGAAGATCTAATCAAATATTCACTCCATTTCCATTCCTTCAAGTATAGTTTTCAGTTGCTTAATGGATATCAGTTAGAATGTGAGGGTCTTGGCTGTTCAGAGGGAAGCAAATTAGAGGAAGTCATATCTTCACCAAGCTTGTAGTCCAGTGGAAAAGACAAACACACGTGTACAACAAAACTATAATTAATAGGAAAATGGGATGTCTGGAAGAAAAGCAAAAATTAATTATTTAGATAGAGGTATTATGATGGTGATAGGAAAAATTAAGATGAGAAGTGAAAGACCTGAGCACATTATTGCCTATAAACAAAGTTTTTAAGACAGAGGGAAAAAAAAAAAAAAAAAAGAAACTTTGCCTATTCTAAGAACTTAAAGAAGTTTGAGTTTTCAGAGAGTACAGAGAGGAGAATGACAAGAAAGGAGCATGTCAAGATAAGCAGTATATGCCCTTGATCTTGTACAGCAAGAAAAGAAAAACGGCCTTTTTTTCAAAGTATAATAGGAAGGAGCTACTCAACAGTTGTAAGCAAGTGAGTGAGATAACAAAATGATTTCATAAAAACTACTTTGCTCACTCATGTACTTATTTAACAGACACTTTTTAATATTTAACTTTATAACAAGAAATGTCTTCACTCTTGGCATATGTTAGAATAGAAAAAGCGACCTGCCCAAGAGGGACTTGAATCTCTAGAGAGGAGGCAGAAAGTAAGTAGTAAGAAGCATCATAAATGAGTAAATAATATATTAGTAAGTGATGATTAAAACTTCTGTGCAAAATAGAAAAGATGACACAGTACAGGGATGCTTTAGTCAACTTTTTTGTTGCTGTAACCAAAAGACCTGATAAAAACAATGAGTGGGGGCACATGGTTTAAGAGGTCTCAGTCCATACCTGGCTGACTCTATTCCTTGGGACCTGAGGTGTGGCAGAATATCATGGCAGAAGTGTATGGCAGAGGAAAGCATCTGGAGACATGCACCAAGAAGCAGAGAAAGAGACTCCCCTCACCACAGACAAAATATTTACTCCAAAGTCATGCCTCCAATGACTCACCTCCTCCAGCAACAACTTATCTGCCCACAGTTACCACCCAGTTAAATCCCTTAATTCAGTGATTATGATAAGACCCTCATAATCCAATCATTTTACCTTTTGAAATTTCTTGCTTGTCTTACACACTAACTTTTGAGGGACACCTCATAGCTAAACCATAACAAAGGAGAAGGAATGGGAGGAAGGGGCAAAAGTAGGCAAGTCTACTGTTTGGGAAAAATCACAATATTAACTAAAATACTTAGACTGGGTATTGAAGAGGTAGAATTGAGCAAAAATTTGAAGTAAGAGAATTAGCTAAGCAGATAAAAGGGAGACTGGCATTACAGGCAGAGAGAATATCTATAAGGCAGGACCATATCTGGCTTTTTCTAAGAGCAGCCAGAACAGTGTGACTAGGCCAGGGGGAGTTAGGGAACAAGTCAGAGGAAAGATAGGTAAAAGGGAAGAGTGCCAATCATATAAAATCACATAGGCCATTAGAAGGACTATTGAGAAGCCAGTGCAAAACTTTGAAGAGATGAAGAACATGAGCTGCCTTGTGTTTTACACTGCTCCTGCATTGTTCAATATGGATAGCAAATGAGCCAAGATGAAATCAAGATGACCAGGTTAATATGCTATTGCAAGTCAGGCATGGTGGCATATGCCAGTGTTCTCAGCTACTTGGGAGACTGAGGCAGGAGGATCTCAAGTTCAAGACGAGACTGGATAATTTAGCAAGACTCTGACTCAAAATAAATTAAACAATTTTTTAAAGGGTTGTGGATGTACCTCATTGGTAGAGTGCTTGCCTACCCATACATAAGATCATGTGTTTCATCCACAATGCTGACAAAAAAAGACTATTGCAAATTCAAACAAGTTACCATTACATACCCAACAGTAATGAAATACTGTTTATTTTGGAAAAATCCAGAATAGGGACTTTATCACATGCTGGAAAGGATTTGGCAGGAAGTAACTGGTGGGAATGAAAAACAGTACTTCCACTTTGGAGTGCTAAGATTTAGATGGGAGGTATCCCCCAAAAGGTCATGTGTGAAATAATGCAAGAAAGAGGTGAAATGATCGGGTTATGAAAGCCTTAATGAAATTAGAGTGTTAATCCACTGATATGGATTAACTGGGTGGTCACTGTAGATAGGTAAGGTGTAGCTGGAGAAGGTGGGGTTTATATTGTGTTCTGGTAAGAATAGTTCCTTCTCTGCTTCCTGATCTGATGTCCTGAGCAGCTTTCATCCACCACACTCTTCTGCCATGATGTTCTGCCTTGCCCTAAGGAATGGAGTTGGCTGTCTATGGACTGAGATCTCTGAACCATAAGCCCCCCAAAAAACTTTTCCTCCTCTAATTGTTCTTATCAGGTCTTTTGGTCACAACAACAAAAAACTGAAAGAAGAATTTGGCAGTTTTTACAAAACTAAACATACCCTTATCATACCACCCAGTTATCATAGTCCTTGATAGCTCAACAAATGAATTGAAAACAAGTTCATACAAAAACTTGTCTACATGCTTAAAGAAGTTTTGTTTATAATTATCAATTCTTGGAAGCCCAGATATCCTTCAATTGGTAAGTAAGCAAACTATGGCACATCCAGATAATAAAATATTATTCAGTCCAAGAAATAAGCTCTTACATAAGGAAAAGTTGTGGAGGGAACTTACATGCATATTACTAAGAAAGTGAAGCCAACCTAAGGTTATGTACTATATGATCCCAACTATTTAATACTCTGAAAAGGCAAAACTATGGAAATAGTAAAAAGATCATTGGTTCCCAAGGTTGGGGAGGAAGAAGGGATGAATAATTAGAGCATGGGGGATTTTTAGTTTAGTGAAATTTCTTTATAAGATACAATGATGGATCCATGCCATTAAACATTTGTTCAAATACATAAATTTGTGTAACACCAAGAGTGAACACTAATGTAAACCATGGACTTCAGGTGATGCTATGCCAACTCAGGTTCACAATACAGGTCATTGGGATTGAATTCAGGAGTGCTCTGCCTCTATGCAACATCCCAAGCCCTTTTTCAATTATACTTTTGAGACAGGATCTCTCTAAGTTGCTTAGGTTGGTCTCAAATTTGTGATGGTCCTGTCACAATCTTGAGTTGCTGGGATTATAGGCATGTGCTATTGTGCCTGGCTGAAGGACATATTTTTAAAAAAGTATTACAGAAATCCAGGTAAAAGACAATGATGGTTTATACAGGGCTCTAAACAATAGAGATGATAAGTGGCCAAATTTTGAATCTATTTGGAATTATGAACTAATAAACCAATTAATTTGGATGTACAGTGAAAAGGGGAAAAATCAAATGTTCCTCCCAAGATTTTTTACTTGAGCAATTGGAAGAATGGAGTTGCTAATAATGTAGATGAGGAAGGCTACAGATTAAGAAGGTTTGGCACACGTTGAGTTTTGGGATTTCCAAAGGAGGAATTTAGCGATGCTGATTACACAAGTCTGGATTTTGAGAAAAATTTATGGAGAAAATGAGTCACTGATATACAGATGATGTCAAAGTCACGTACACAATAAAATCATCAAGAAGTATAGAGAGAGAAGGAATGAGCCTTGCAGCAGTCCAATGCTGCAAGGAGAATATTTTAAGAGTGACAATAGACTATAGAATCCTAGAAGCCAAATGAAGAAAATGTAACAAAAAGGGAATCTTCGACTGTGACAAATTTTGCCAATAGACTGAACAAGATGAGGTCTGAAAATTGACTATTAGGTTTCACAATTTGTAAGATATTAGGTGTCCTCAATAAGGCACATTGGATGGAATGGCATTGTCCAAGTAGGAGGTGAGGGGAAATTCAGATTGGAAAAGTCCCTAAGGAAAATGGGGAGCTTTCAGGAAGTTATTCACAAAGGATAGCAAATAAATGAACTTGGTGTCTGGTAAAATGAGAACAGACGTCTTGTTTGTCTGCTTTGGTTAAGTTGATAGAGCAGCACATGTGCTGGAGATGTAAAAGAGAAAAAACAGGATTGCTGGAGTTTTTTCCCAATTTTTTTTTCCTACCAGTTTTGCAGTTTCAGAATTTTATTTAAATCTTTAATCCATTTTGAGCTGACTTTTGTGTATGTACAGTACGAGATCAGGGTGTGATTTCATTCTTCTGCATGGGAGTTTTTCTAACACCACTTACTGAAGGGATCATTTTTTCCCTATTATGTATTCTTGGCACCTTTACAACAATTCAGTTTATCATAAACATTTGGGCTTATTCCTGGGTTTTCTATCATCCCATTGGTCAAGGTGTCAGCTTTTATGTCAGTGACATGCTGTTTTGATTACACTCTAGAATATGTTTTGAATATGTTTTTGGAGTGTGATGGCTCCAAAAACAAGTAAGAATTTAATGTTACAACAGCCTGTTAGCATAGGGTGATGAGTGGCAAATAGAGAATAGGGAGAACATATTGATGGAATAGATGTAAAGTTTAAGATAAAGGAATAATTTAAGGACAATTCCCAGTTTTTGGATATTTATTTAGAAATACCTGATGATAAAAAGGCTTCTGTGGAGAGAGTAAGAACTGTTTTGTAAATGTTTGGTGAATAAGGCATTCAGGCAAATATATTTCTGAAGCTCTGGTAAGGGCTCTGGGCTTGAGATACAAACTTTGCACCTGATAATATACAGGTAGTATTTAAAGCTGTGAAAATGGATGATCTTACATTGAATGAAAGTGCATAAGAAAGAGGAAACAAAGCTGTTAAACTCTGAGACATCTCTAAAATTTAAAAGTTGATTAGGAGAGAAGGGACCAGGATGTTCCATAGGGAAAAATTAGTTAAGAGGAGACCAAGAGAGAGTATTGTGATATAGGTTATAATCGTAGGTTTTCAAGTCCAATTTCAAAAAGGTGGCGATGGTAGGGAATAGTTAATGCTACCGAGAGGGCAAATAACTCAATGCCAGTAAATTAATGCCTTTAAATTTGGCATTACAGGGATGACCTGTTAGACTGACAAGACTTACTCCAGAGAAGTGTTGAGGATATGCTGGTGTGGAATTAAAAGGAAGCACTGGCTAGATATTCTATAGGCTCAACTGCTACCAACAAGTAGATTCTCAGTAAAACACATCTTTAACAATGTTTGGATTAGAGACAAAAGGGAAATTCCCAAATCACAAAATATAGAAACTAAATCCAAAATTCTTTAAGTTAGGTATCTGTCAAACTGGCCCTTCTTAGGGCTTTCCATACTGATTGCATAAGCATTTGAAAATGCCCTTCTGGGAGAAAGAATAACCTATTTATGTTCCCAGGTTTCCATAGTTAAAAATCAAATACATGTAAACTCACAGAAATTACAAACATGTAAAGAAACTAACTGGCATGAGAATAAACAGAATAGTCTTTGATTCTAAGGGAATTTAGGTTCTGAAATGATTAATACTAATTATAAAATAACAATGTTAAGAAATAAAAATGGAATTACACACACACACACACAAGCAAGATTATTAAAAATGGCCATGCAGATATGGAAGAATGAAAAGCTAAATGAAATTCTGGGAAAAAATGGTGTTGAAAATTAAAACTCATGGCTTAAATATCAGATAGAACATGCAGAATTACTGAGACTGTATCAATACTAATTTAGGATTACAGGGTTGTGGATATGACAAAGAAACCCTGAATGGTGATCTGGATAAAAAACAGTAGAAAAAAATTTCCTCCCATGTAACAGAATAGGATATATAGGTGGGCTGCTTTTCCTCTGTGGACATGTAACTTCATCTTTGACTCTATAGGAGTTGCTCTAGTGGTCTTCAGCCATATGATTCTAGGTGGCTCACCAGATTTTCCAGCCCACTAAAAATAGAACATTACAAACAAAATGACTTCCTATTTCAAGGGTGTGAGTTGTATGTTGTACACATCACTTCTCCTATATCAAGGGAGCCAAAATCTAGTGTTATGGGTATACCTAACTGCAGAGGAAATTGGAAAATTTACTCTCAAGTAAGGTGGCCATTTCTAACTAAAACCTGGGGGTAGGATATTATTAGATGGAGAAAAGAGCCTGGATAATAGCAGATTTTGTAGTGCACAAAGTCAAATGGTGAAAGAAGTCACGAAAGAGAGCTAATAGGATAGAGGAGTGGTATGAGAAGTCCTAATATGGTCTGGATCAGTCACAGTAGAGATTATAAAATGTGGAGGAAAGAACACACTGGGGGGAAATGGCTGGGAATTGTTCAAAACAGAGAAAAACACAAATCCTTAGAAAAATGAAACACAAACATATATAACATGCAAGTGAAAGAGAAATTCACAACTGCATATAATATAGTGACTACAGACACTGCACCAAGGACCATCTTAAAAGAAAACGCAAAGAGATCATTTACTAAAGAACTATAAGTATACTCTTAATATCAACAATGAAAACCAGAAAAAAGTGAAATATACTTAAAAGTGAGTAAGTAAATAAAAGTGAGTAAAAAGAGAAATATATTTATTATGCTAAACTAGAACCAGATACACATCAAAACTACCGTCTAAGATTGACAAAGATGTTTGTATATAAAAACTAAAAATGGTTATCAACAAGACATCTTCTCCAAGGGAATTTCTGAACAGCAACAAGAGACGGCAAGTAAACCAATGCAAGTATTAATATCTGAGGAAACAAAATTTGGGGATTTATACAATCAATGAACAAAACTGCTAAAAATGTAGGTAAATCAAAACACACTTGCCTGCATAAAATATTAATTATACTATTATAATTTGCTGGCTTTTTTAGAGTAAAGAACAAAACTCAAACACTGGAAAATAACTTGTGAGTTTTGTGATAAAATAGCACACTTAAAATTTCCTAAAGTCTATTATATCATCAGGAAAGGGGATTAAGATATAAAATAGTTTCAGATATTTTTAAATTAAATATGATACAGGTTTTCAGAGTAAAAGCTCAGATGTGGAATATCCCAACAAGTAGAGGTAAAAATACAGTAAGAAAAAAAAGCAACAATTTGGTAAAGCAAAAAGAACTAGAAATAAAACATAAATCAAAACAAATAGACATTTAATAGGAAAAAACTACAAAATAAAAATTTCTAGGTTTTATAAAGTTGTCCATATTTTCATGTTTATAGTTCTTTCATTTTTTTCTCCCATCCTATACCATGGAGTCCTAAAGAGATAACTAGGCTATTAAATTTAATAGGAACTTCATAAGTACTTAATATTGTTTAAAATATAAGATAAGGTTCCAATACTAGTTTTATATATTCAAATATTAGGAGTAATAATACACATGCCAGATACTATGCTAAACTATTGAAAACAAAATAAATAACACATATGACTTCTACTCTCATGTTGCTTTTTTGTGTGCCCTTGGGCATTTCACTTCTCTTTCAGTTTATACACATAAAAATATGGTCTTGGAGCACAGATTAAATCAGATTAAATAAAGATCACATATGTAACAAATATATCATGGAATTTAAACAAATAGTACAAAAATGGATTTTAAAATGTTAAGTCTATACAATCTTATTTTATCTTAAATCATAGTGTTAGATGTAGCTATAACAATAGAGGGAAGAGTTCACCAACTGCTACCTTCTAAAACTAAAACTAATATTAGGACTTGCCATGGCATAGCTCTTCATTGGGTTGTTTCTTGAAATAAGACTCATGTAATTAACAGAAGGAGTTGCTTTACTATTTTTGGCAAATGCAATCTAAAATTTGTCTACATCAATTAGAGCTAGAAAAAGGAATCAGACCACAGGCAATAAGAATTTGCTATCGTTCACCCAAGATTAGTTTAGAACAGGTACTTACTAGGGGAATATTATTTTACTAAGTTTTACCGCAGAATAAAATCCTCTACAGGATAATATTTTTTGTTCTAATTTCATTTCTGGAATCCGAAACTAACTTTCTGAATATCAGTATGCTGCACACACTCTTGTTATCAGTTAACCTGCACATGGACAAAAATGCCTTGATTGCTGGAAAGTTATATATCCCTAATAAAAATGACTAAATCATTCTCCTAGTTGAGGAATACTCAAGTTAACTAACAAAATTAAGCTCCTAGACACAAAATACTCCAAACGGTCTTAATAAGGCAGTCACTAGGGGAAAAACAATAAAATTGTTATTTTTTTATTTAAAAATAAATTTATTTTTTGTTCTTAGTTGTAAACACAACACCCTCATTTATTTATTTTTATGTGGTGCTGAGGATCAAACCTAGTATCTCACATGTGCTAAGAAAGTGCTCTACCACTAAGCCACAACCCCAGCCCCTAATTATTTTAGTATAAATGTTCATTTAATAAGTAACGGTTGTCTAAGGTTGTGCCCCACTAACCTAACTAATGGCAGAACAACTGGGTCTTGTAATTTAGAAGTTTGATTCTCTTACCATCAAATCCATATTAATGCCCAAATGAATATATTTGTACTCACTATGCTTTAAACATTTGTTATGTATTAAAGTCAATATTTTAAATTAACAAACTATGGGTCTTTCACTTTCAGAGAGTAGTGTTCCGCAGAAATAAGAAACAAAACAATTTTAATGCATATTGAGGCAGCTTAACTAGTTAGAACACTAGATCAACAAGGCTAAAGTCCAGGGCTTAAACTCCAAACAGGCTAATAAGTTTTTCAAACTAAACTTTTTGACAACACGTTATTGGTTAAAGAAAACTCTTCACTGAAGTGGGTAGAAGGAGGGACCAAACTAAGAGTAAACCATACTAAGAAAAAGCTGCTTTTTCCTTTTCAACACTGAATTTTCGTTTTGTAAACTACATATTCAAACAACAAACGTTGCTCAGGGAGAATCAGTGCTTGGCTTGAGACTTAAAACAGACCAAATGTGGTATTATGCACTACTCTGAAGAGCTAACAACAGGTCGGTCCAGATGCTAAGACCACGAACTTCGAAATCTCCATCCTGGGCCTTGTAAGACTTGAGCGTAGCTAAAACTTCATCTTTCAGAGGTGAGGGGGCCTGACAGAGGCTTTGAAACCTCGTGTACAACTCCTCCCAGGGCACATCTTGAGACTGGGCTCCGAGCCAAACGCCTTTCTGAAGGTCGAAGTACAGATGTCGACTCCAGTCTGTTAGCACACTCAGATAGGCATGAGAAAGAGCTGGGTGGCGACCTGCCACCAAAGTCAAAAGACCCGCAGGGACGTTGTGGCAAAAGGCAGCCATGATTTCCGACTTCCCCAGAAGCCAATGAACTAGCTCTTGACTCCCCTCTCTAAGAATTTGGGGGCTACCCAGTTCCAACTCCTCTCCCTGGGACAGGGGAGACAACGGAGGCTCCAGCAGCGCCACCGCTATCACCTTCAGGAAGTTGTTCTGTGGCAGGCACTCCCACAGGCTGCAGAGAAACTTGCTGGGACCCCCCGCTTCGACCTTCCCCACCTCCTGCAGACGCTCCAGCAGCAACTCCGCCTGGGCCTTCATCAGTGAGTCCTCCTGAAGATTCGGGTTCTCTCTGTAGCCATAGAAGCGCAGCATGTGGACCGCAGACCCGCGGCGGGCGAGGCTGGCCAGACTGTCTTGGAGTGTTTCCCCGTCGGCGTCCGGGACACCTGGGCCGGGAAAGAGTTGCTGCAGCAGGTAGCGACGAGCGGCATCACCTAGGGCCGGGTTCTTCAGCAGGCGTAGAGACAGCAGGATGTCACAGTGCCCAAGGGCCTGAAAGTTCGTCAGTCCGGGGACTGGACCCGCCCCAAGGCCGCCCTCCTTCCACAAGCTGTGCAACCGCCTTTCCAGAGTTGTGCGGATGCGGTCATGGCGGCGGAAGCGCTGGTAAACGTGGCGCAGGTAGCGAGCCCACTCTAGAGCCCTGCGCACGGTCGCCTGGTCCCAATTGCTTACGTAGGTGGTGCGGGAGACCGCCAGTACCTCAGAAAAGCGCTCCAGGTGCTGCAGGAGCGGTTCCATGTGGCGCGCCAAAGCCTTACTTCCGCTTTCACCTTGGAGACGGCTACTTTCTGGGTGCCGATTGGAGTAGCCATGAAATGATACGCCCCTCTGCAACACTATTGGACAACGTTCATGTCAATCTTACAGCGGCTTTATCCGGGTTCCTTGAATCTGGGAAACTTAAACTGGAGGAAAGTCCTGATCTTTCGCTTTTTCCAGCTATGGAAAAGGCCGTTAATGGGAAGAGAGTAGTTGTGGGGCGTTTATATTGACAATTCCTGGATGGATGTTCAAAACGCTGCCAGTCACAAATGTCTCTGCGCTTCCTTTTGTTTTGGAAATACCCCTATGCAGAAATTTTCTGATATTTTCCTAAAAGAAGAATCTGTATTGAGGCTTATAATTCGGTAATACCAGAGACATGCTATTTCATGTGAGGAAACGTTATTAAATGAAATTTTAATATCAATTTGAGAAAATATACTGGCTGTTTTAGTCAGCTTTTTTCGCTGCTGTGACTAAAAGATCCAACCAGCACAATTATAGAGAAGGAAGGGTTTATTTGAAGCTCACGGTTTCAGAGGTCTTAGTCCATAGAAGGCCTGCTCCATCCCTGGGGGCCCTAGGTGTGGCTAAACATCACGGCAGCAGATGGTGGAGGGAAGTAACCTACATCATGGTGATCTGGAAGCAGAGAAGAGACAAAATAGATACCCCAGAGCCACGCCCCAATTCCCACCTCCTCCAGCCACACCCTAGCACTTCAATTAATCCCATCAGGGATTAATTCACTGATTAAGACTCTTACAACCCAATCTTTTCTCCTCAGAACCTTCCTGCATTGTCTCACATGTGAGCTTTTGGGGAACACCTCACATCCAAACCATAACACTGGCCAATTTATACTGGCTCTGTGCTAAATTCCGGGGCTTCCTATTGTTCTTTCATTATTAGAACTGAAGTCCAGGTTAAATGAAAGAAAATCAATTTCAAGAATAATACTCCGTTGAATTTAAAATGAATTTAAAATTATATTTCGAAATTACACTATCATTGTTTTATAATTTCCAAAGCAAAATAGCTCTGATGAAGCTTACTTCACAGAAATAACCAGTTGAAGGAAATGGCATTTAAAAGTACATAATAATAAATGTTTGCCTAAAAACTTTCAGAAGAGAGAGAGAGAGGACTCATGCTTGAGTATAATTAAGGTCACCTACTCATTGATGAATATGTTAAATACTAATTTTGCTAACATCTAGGGGTTTCATTGTTCACGAACCCGCTTCAGTTTTGAACTTACTGAAGCTGATGATGTATGTAATAACTTGTTGGAGATTTTCTTTCCAGTCCTAAAACTCTAACCAAATTATTTTAAGTGGGCAGAGGGTGTTTTGTTTTTAATAAGTAAGGGGAAAAATTTATAAGGAAGAGACCCTGTCTCTAAATAAAAAAATACAAAATAGGGCTGGGGATGTGGCTCCATGGTTGAGTGTCCCTGAGTTCAAGCCCCAGTAAGCCCCCCCAAAGTAAATAAATAAATAAAACAGTGGTGTTCACAGTGATAATTCAGTTTAATTATTTTACTATGATCTGCCCAAACTCTTATTAGGTCCTAAAGTAGTAATTTTACCCTGTGAATATCATGAATCTTAAAATCCTTTGTTTGGCTACTAGAAATTTAGATCTAAATGTATAGCCCACCTTTATCAATTATGCAGGCATCAGTAATTCATTCATTTATTAAACAATTAACTATGTTACATAGTGTCCAGCGCTTCAGATTCAGTGGTATATAAAATGAAGGCAATCCTTGTCTCACTGGAGAAATTAATCTTTTACAATTTAAGAGAGACATTAGACTAGTAACCGCAATGGCGATAGAAGGATATAATATATGGAGTATGATCACCAAGCCTCAGGTGGTAGGTAAAGCCTCTTTAAGATACTGACTGACTCTGCTTCCTGGTGTTATGTCCTGAGTAGCTTTCCTCTGTCATATCCTTCCTTCATGATCTCCTACCTCAGGCCCAAGCAATGGAGTAGGTCATCTGTGGTCTTAGACCTCTGAAACTGAGGAAGGAAGGGAGGGAGGGAAGGAAGGAAGGAGGGAAGAAAGGGAGGGGGGAGGACAAGGAAAGGAAGGTGTGGGGAGGGGAGAGGAGGAAGGAAGGAAGGAAGCAAGCAAGCAAGCGTGCAAGCTAGCTAGCTCAGTGACTCCGTCCTGTATGCTGAAGAGTTTGCTCACCTATTGGATGAAAATATGGGATCTAAGTTTGATAACATTGGCATAAATGCCATGTCTAACAAAAATAATGCAAGTCTCAGACAGCATTGATGGGAGGCTGAACATGGTGATTGGCTACACAACAGAAATGTGAACAGCACTATCAAGAAAAAAATATTTCAAAAACCAGAGGCTGAAAAACCATAAAACTGAAAAGCGACGGACATGAATTTGTAAGTTATAAAATAAGATTCAACTTTTTCTTAATTTTTGCTGTCCAGGCATTTCTTTTGATCTTGCTGCCTGATTCCATACATTCTAGACTGTTCGATGGATTTATAATAAACTATAAATAAAAGTAAATGTTATTTATGAAATCATGTAAAAATGTTAAAATAAAATTTACAATGAGGAAAAAAAGAAACCAACTTCTCAACGAGAAGCTCAAAGAATGAGTTGAAAAAAGCTTTCAAGGCCACAGAAACGTTTAATATTTTTGCAGGTATTGGTACTTGAGAGAACCTTACCTAGTCAAGGTGTGAAAAGTTCCAAAGGATCTTCAGTTCAGGATGGGGAATGAGAGAATATGACAAGAATAGTAAAGATTAACCCATTTTGTCCCATTGTCCCAGATAAAAACTTAAAATATAGTATATAAATTATAATTATATAATGTATGACATGATCATATAATAACAATGTAATATATTAATATAATACTATATAAACTCTAGGTTATGATTTCCAACCTATTTTAATTCATCTGTGTCAATTGCATTGAAATTGTTCACAGAATTTAAAACTTGGGACTTCAGTGGTTAAATTCTCCAGCTTCATACCTTTGTACTTTTTAAAATTCATTTTATTTTGACTCATTACCTGAGTATTATAATGTAGTAGCTCCTACTTACTTAATATTAGCCCATTTTTATTAAATAAACATAATATCCATGATTTCCCCTATGGCAAAAAAATAAAAAATCTTAGGGTTTGGATCTTCTCCTTTTGGTTCCACTGACATCAACAAAATTCAATGAGTATTTATTAAGCTCTTATTCTAAGTAAAGTGCTAGGGACTAAAAGATGATTAAAACAAAGTTCCTCATTTCAAAAAATCGGTATTCTTCAGGTGTGGAGGGACACAGAACCATTTAATTATAATGCAGATCAAATTTTGTGTATTTTTTTCTTAGAAGGATTCATAGGGGATTGATATTTAGTTTATGTCTCAAAGTGAACAATTATGAGACAAAGAAAAATTTAAGTGAGAGATAACAAACTAAACATGAACATAGGAATGTGTATAATGAGTGCTGTGAAAACTAGGAGCAATCTCTCACCTCTTGGTTACAATCTCTGAATTCCTGGGATATGGTAAATTAGTACAGAGAATAGAAGGCAAACATTAATAGATTTTATTAAAATAAGATATTCAAACCATGGGTCTTGAGCAACATAAACAACTAATCAAAGGAGGCATTCACAAAGAACCTACTGTATTGACCCTGGGGAGAATTAAATGAGGTCATAAACATACCAGCGTGGATTTTGTGGCTGCCTTTTAGTATTCATTCTACTATCACCACTGCGTAATATCCATGTAGTTTGGGATACTGATCCCAGTTCAGCTCAATGGTAGGGCCTGCTAATTTTGAGCCAATCATGTTAATTCAACCCTCTCTTAACTTAGTAATTAATTTAGGAACACACCCTTAAATCTATTCATGTATAACATTCCCTTGTGGCAGAAATTTGTTCAGTAATGGCCAGATGGATTGGTTCTATTCAATTAGAGGATTCAGAGAGATTTCTTATTTCAAAGTTGGTATAGATGAACACTGATAAGTATTAATAGATACCCAAAAGAGACTGTGAGTGTATACAGGCATGCTTATGAGATAACTTCTCTTTTTTCGATGTTATTATATATGAATATGGGGCCTAAAGCCACCACAGCATTGCCTCCCTAAGGCCAAGACAGTCTCACGAGTCAGCAAAAAAAATTAGATCAACACATCCTATAATCTTGTACTAATACAATCACTTTAGAAAAGTGTGTGGTACACACAAACAGTAACGCTGGTCATTGTTGTTACTGTTAATATGATAAAAACTTACAGATACACAACTTCATGTCTTTCTAATTCTACTCCTTCCAAATGTAAAAAAGCAATTACCAGCATCACTATGGGAAATGGTGGAGGAAATTTTATCAAAGACGAGGCTTGCTGCAGTAACATTTATTCCTGGTTCTAAGAGGCCTCTAATAAAATTTTGTTCGGTGTAATATTATAACTTGAAAAACTGAGTTGATTTCATTATTTAAGTTAGGTCTAATTTGGGGGTTATTTTAGACATGCAGTAAGTCAAAAATATAAGGTATTATGCAATTGAGACACCAATGAAAACAAATTATTCTGAAGTCCTTTTATTCTACTCTTAACAATATCACACCACAGTTTTCTTTCCACAATTTTAGCTACCACAGTTGGAAGGTATTAAATGAAACATGCCAGAAATAAGCAATTCACAAGTTTAAAATTGCATACTACCTGAGTGGCAAAATGAAATCTCATGCCATCTGCTCTGTTGGACTTGGGACATAAATCTTCCTTAGGTCCACCGTGTTTATCCTATGTTTGCAACTCTTCTCCCCCATTAGTCAATTGCTCATTGTAATAATATGGGAGGCTAGCATTATTGCTGAGATGGAGAAAAGTCTGATAATCCACCCTGTGGTTCTTTTGTGGATGTGCACCACCACCAGGACATCCATTCAGTGGCTAGAGTGAGTATACCTTGCAACCTAACATGGGCACATAGGCCCAAGAAATTAGTGACTATCCTGGTATATCACAGTGCTTATTTTCAAGTAACACTTATTTTACTTAATTAAAAACCCAGGGTACAAAAGTAGTGAAACAAAGAAGGCTTCAGGGAATAAGACATGGAAAAGCAGATTAACTCCACTAATATGTGGAAAAGCTGCAGTACAAATAGGAAAACAAAACAAAACAAAAACAGTCTAGATGGTGTTCAGCACTACCTTTGGTTTCAGGCATTCACTGGGAATTTGGAAATATCCCCATGGATTCAGAGGTCACCACTAAATTCAACCCTCTGCTTGATAAAGTAACATTTTCCCATATGAACAAGCACAACAGAACTTGACACTTCTAGGCAGAATATACGTAGAGGATTTTACCCTCACTCAGGAATCTGTGTAATAGCAGGAAAGTATTTAACCTTTTATAGTCACTCTGAGAGCAAATATGGGCAGGGAATACACTGGACTCCAGCTTCATCACCTCACTCAAGTCAAGGGTAAGAGTAAGACTGTATGCTTCAGTACCAATAATAAAGAGCAAACTGGCACAATTTTTGAGTGATTTCTCATAGAAACATTATAAACATTGTATTTGCTATTTTGGAGTGGCAATATAAATTATCTTTCTGAAAAATGAGACTAAAATTATTAGAGGAATTTACTTCTGTAAAATCACAACTTCATTTTTTCACTTACAAAAGAGGTAAAAATCAACCAATGAATTATAATGTATTAAGCACTTCAGGTATATAAAGGAGAATTTGACAACTAGGTTTCCAGTCTTATATTCTGTGATGCTACAACCTGTCTCTGATCAGACTGTCTTATGTTATATGTCCCATGATATTTACAACTAGCTCTTGATCAAACTGTAGAACCCTATTTGAAACCTTAGAAATATTAAATTTGCATACCTAAAAGAGAAATGCACACCATATTTACCTTTTATATTCTTTTTTAAAAATTTTTTATTGGTTCTTTATAATTATACATGTCAGTAGAATCCATTTTGATATAATTATATAGCAGAGAATATATCTTCTTTTTTCACAATGTAGATTCATACCATTCATATAATCTTACATATACATAGGGTATATATTCTTAGAATTTTCAGAAGGTTTTTAAGAGACTAACTAAACAAGTATTTCTCTGGGTCCTGAGCTTCCCAATCAGTGCACAGAAGAGTTACAAGATTGAGATACTGATCTCCTTTGGCTTTGGAGCATAGGGGTGACATCTGGGAGGCTAGAGTCATTGGTGAGATGAGAAAAGTTCTGATCATCTATCCTGTGTATCTTTCTTGTATATGTACCACCACCTAGACAGCCAATTCATGGCTAGATTGAATACACACTGCAACCCAAGAAGAACTAGAGACTCATGAATTTTGTGAGTCTCACATATTTAAGAAGAATGGAGCAGAGCCCTATAAATTCAGAGGAAAGAGGTAGAAGAGGGACCAAAGGAGGGAATCATCTTATGGGCACATGTCTAGAAGACAGTTCCAAATCTGTTTTCACCAATTTAAGACAGAACTTCCTAATTGCAGGGTATGTGACTTTGTTCTTAAAGTTAGAATCAGAAAGATTCTAGCTATCAGAATATGCATCCATATTCTAAAAATTAGAATTTCATCAACAGTTTGAAATACCTAATATGTGAAGTTTTGTTTGGAATTGGAATTTATTTGCATCACCAGAGTAATGTTCAATTTCTTTTTTTTTTTTTTTACAATTTTTAATCGACGGGGCTGGAATTAAAACCTAGGTTCCTAGATTTCAAATCCAGGACATTAAACAACAACAAAATCGACACAGCAATGAACAACTGAACAGCAGATGTGCACTTCTTAATTTATATTGCCTATTAATGACTGGAAAGAAGAGCTTTTATTTAATTATAATTTAACTGATTGTAATTTTCACAATTTATAAGAAATCTTACAAATTTTGAAGGCTTTATAGCTATTCAAAAATGGTTTTGCCAATTTTATCAATAACATTTCTGGTCAATATTTATTCTCAAGAATATGAAGATAACTCTGTTCAAAAGTCTTGATCAGGAATTGTGAGTGACTGTTTCAAACATAAAAACTAATATTAAAAATTACAGTTGTGAAGAAGCTTAATTGTCTTTTTAAAAATGCAAAGTTTTAAATTAGGGGAACTTTCATATAAATTCAATATTTATTCATTTTTTTTCCTATATTTTTTGGCAGTGCAGGAAATGAACCCAGGGCTTCATGCATACTTTGCATGAGTTCCACCACTGTACCACATCCTCAGCCCCTTAAATTTAATATTTTAATTATTCTCTATTCACACTATCACACAAAGTAATTCCAATTTTTTTACCAAACATTTTATATTTGTCCCTCAAATCTTCTTTGAATTATTGCCCTGTGATTTCACGTGGACAAAGGGTTAGGAAGCACTGCTCTAACAGAAGCCTTCTAGCACAACCAGCTAATGGAAGGGGGCAATAGATTGAGATTAGCTTGCTTATGTTTTTTGAAAGAGAACTAGGAGAAAGTTATTTGCTATTTGTCTTTCCCATGTCCCTCCACCCATTCTCCTTATTCTTTGTACTGCTTTGACAGAGAAGAGGCTTAATCCTTATGATCAGCTTATTCTCTGGCCCTGTAGCTTTCTGCTGAATTGACCATGAGATGAATTAGCAAATAGCTGGGAGGACTAGAGGAGAAATATGTAGGACTTCTCCTGCTCTCTGCTAAGGTCCCTGGATTCTGGTTTTTCTCCAGAAAATCTATCAGGTTTCCCTGAGCTTGAAGTAACACATATTACCCCTTGCAGCCTTAAGAACATCTGCTGTTGCTAATCACTGAATATACAAACATACCCTTAACCTTACGCAAACTTATAAATATGATTCTAATGAGTTGTCTTCAAAATACCTGTGCAGTGTGCCCTTGTTTCCTGCCAGGACCTGACTGACACAATTGCCATTCTCTTAAGTGTAAGTTAGGATTCAACTTAATATTATTAATCAGTATGTGTTCAGAGAATGAAGAATAGTTCAACAAAATGATTCTGAAACCCTCTCATTACCACATATTGTTGCCAATTTATGACAAAATCATCATTGTTACAGTGATAAATGAATGTCATATGGCAATGTGAAGTCCTTCCATAAATGTAACTAATTGGAGTGGGGAAAGAATATTCCTTATAGTCTGGGAGGTGTTTATAGATGGGCTTAGATTGCAAAAACATTAGAATATCTTACTAAGGAATTATGCCTGTGGTCACCTGGCACTCAAACTCTATGGGCAATTTTGGAGGAAGAAAACAATTAGATCCTATGTGTTATAAAGTGTTTTAGAGAATTGGTTGTCATGAACTGTAGGATTGCTAGCTAGAGATAGAGTTCCCCCAGAAAAATACCACATTAGTATTTTTAGTAAGCAAAAGGAGGGACTCAGTGAGGAAGTGGCAAAAGAAGTATTTAAGGAGAGGTCAAGAGAGAGTGATGCTATGATCTGAAAATTCTGAACAAGAATCAACAAATACTAATGAAGAATCGAAGATTATTCTGTGTTTCGCCATGTGATTAATTGGGTGAAGTTTCTTTACCTTTAAATAAAAGTACTATCAATTTGGACTGGTGCCAGTAATGGTGAATAAGAAAAAAAATTTATAGCAGAACATTTTCTCAATGGAAAATGTTATGAATTTGGTTTTTAATCCTCAAGTTCTATTTTTCTTCACAGTCTTTAGGATTTCCTGGAATAGTCTGTTAAATACAATAATAGGTAATTATATATAGAATACTATTGTTTACAAGATGTCTAGAAGTAATTTTTGAGTCAGTAATCTGTACCAGCTCAATACTTAAAATTTTATTTTGTCAGTATCTTGTAATTGTATTAACAATAACATATTTGAGAATTTATATATCATATAGAAGGGCTGGAGACATAACTCATTTGGTAGAGTGTTTGACTCGCAAGCACAAGGCCCTGGGTTCAATCCCCAGCACCTCAAAAAAAATTATATATTATGTAGAATGTAAACCACAGAATGATTCTGTCTACTGAGAAATTGTTTTTTGTTCAGACACAAACTTACCAGGATGTTTTATGAGTCAAAAAATAATCATGAAGTTTCTCTGTAGGTTAGTCTAGACCCATTCTATGCTCTGTGGTTGGGGTCAGATTTGGAAAGGAAAATGAGAATAAAAGAACAAGACACACTGCTGCATATTTTAGCTTATCACCCCTTAGTCTCAGAGTCTTTAATGACTCTTTATTGCTCAACGCATAGAGTCCAAAGTTCTATACTTAATTTTGGTTTTGTTTCAAATTATCTGTTTTCCTAATATTTCTCTACATAAATTTACATAATGAAGTTTGAATGAATGCATAATGAGAGAATCATAAAATGCTTCCATGTTTAAGTTTCATTAATTCATGAGATTTAAATGCAGATGAAACTTGATTCAAAGTCTACCAGAAAATATGTTGATAGAATGAGATATAGGTTTTTAAAAACATGGTTTAAATTATGGAAGAAGAATAATTTAATCAAAAATTCCCCCACTTCCTAAAATAATCTGCAATTCGATTCCCAGAGTCTGAGCATTTAATTTGATACTTCTTGGATCACTAATAGTGAGAAACCACTTAAATACTTTTATTAGTCCTACTGGAAGTTGCTCTGAGTTTTCTTATTTTTATATTTTCCACTCTGTGGGCATCTGTTTATTAAAATATTTATACCAAAGGGACAGCAATGAATGTCACTGACATAAATTATTGTGAAACTGTATATCATAGATGCTACTCACATTCTATGTATTTATGTATATAGGTATGTACTTGTATAGTAGTTAATGGGAAGAACATCCTAAGAAGATAGCTGAAGTAAACGATTAGACTAAATTTCTTTTAATATTTCATTTTTCTTTTATTGTTGATTATTTTATTTTATTTTCTAATGTTCAAACCAGAAAGAAAAATATGAATTAGATTGTCTTTTCCTTTGAATTAAAGTTGGATTTCATGGATAGGAGCTCTGTAATAATGTCTGAATGCCTTTATTTTTATCCAATAGTTATCAGCATATTGCTATATAAATTCCCTCCACGAAAGACTTTTATTTTCTGGTTCAATAACTTTTTAAGTGTCTGTTGTTCCCATTTTCAAGTCTCCAAAACTTTTATGTGAATTCTTTCAGCACATTTTTTTCATTATTTCCCGACCTCCTTTTTTTCTGGATGGCTGAAGTTTCCAGACATATAACCAGAAGTGTCCTAAGAGAATTAATATATAAAAAATTAAAGCCAAGCAAATGGAAAACAAAAAAACTATGCATGTAAAATACATGTGTACTGACATGAAAATTCATATGTAATTTCCTCTGAAAAATAGTGGTTGAATCTATTTTCCTTATTATTCTCTCACTGACTAGCAAACACAGTGAAAAGATTATCAAGAAAGTTACTTGTTTTTAATCACTTCCAGACCTAATCTGAGTTCTTTGATTGGACTGGTCTGTTAATAACATTAATGTCAAGGAGTGTTTTCACCAAAGTTACCTTGCATTTCAAAATAAACTAGCTGAATTAAGTCAAATAAGTGATTAAAACAAAATATATAATATCACAGAGGCATTTTATGGGAATATAAAAACCTTTTTGGTTCTGATTTTATCAGTTGATAAACAAATTTTCAATTTAAGAAAGGTTCCACAGGAAATATTCCATCAGATTTAAGAAAGAGAGCTCACGTAAAGGGAGAGAAACATTTGAAGTCAAAAGTGCTATAACTAATCTTTCTTTCCCTTTTATTCTTTGGAATAGATTCATGAATTGCCATTTTCTAAGTTTGCATATCATTATTTAAACAGATCTGGTGGGTGAAAGTTCCATTTCCTTCCTATCTTAGAATATGGTGTGCCTTCACTGTTCTCCTCAATGATATTATTTCACTATTTCCCTTTTTTATTACTACTGTACAAAGAGGAACAGATGTTGACCATTGAGCAACATCTTTATTGCCTTCTTTTTTTTTTTTTTGTACCATTATTTGACCTGGATTCACTTGAAGACTTTTATATTCCATGACCAAATCTACATGTCACAAAAATGCTAAGAGTTCACAACAAGAAAGAATTACTGAGGGAACTGTAGAGTTAAAAAGAAAGTAAAAATAAAGGCAAGATTATATATAGATGTATTATATATAAAATACATATTACAATATATATACATACATATATATGGCAAGTTAAATTTAACTGTATAATGAAAGTTTTAGAGAGATATTATTTAGGATTATTAATATCCTAAATAGTATCCTAAATGTCCTAAATAATAACAGGGATTATAACCAATGATTATAATCAATGTAATAATAATAGTAAGGATTAAAATATCATTTTAAGCCCCAAATGATAAATTTTATAGTAAAAAAATTCATTGGTTAAAATTGTAACTTTTGAAGTGTAACTTTTATTAACATTTTTCTAGTCCAAATAGTTTTCTGCTCTTGGTATTTTTAGTAAAAATAAATACTAATTTTATTTTATTCATTCGGTAAGAAAAATGTTCTATTCATTTCAAAATGTTTTATTCATTTATTAATATTCCAGTCTTCTGCCCAACCTGGAGAGCATCAGGTAACACCAGTAATTTCATGTGAGAAATTATTATATTGAACTCTAAGTTCTCCTCTAGTTGTGATGTGACGATTTACTTGGTTTACAGATTTTAGTAAAAAGGGGGAAAGGACCTTAATTTAATTTTAACAGAACGATGTAATGTCTCTACACTGCACTTATGGATCAATTTACCTTTTATTGCATATACTAGCTGCCAAATATTTCCTCATTCAGCTCTATATTTTGGAGTCTAGAGTATACTAAATCTAGCATGCAAATTCTACAAGGCCAAGTATTTTCAACTTTATTTATGTATTCTTCAATTTTATAATCTCATTAGGTATATAATCAAAGAATACAAACTATGAGTATTAATCTGATGTCCTGATGACAGGAAACTAGAGGACCT
Organism: Glaucomys volans; assembly: GCA_020662805.1. Classification (NCBI taxonomy): domain Eukaryota; kingdom Metazoa; phylum Chordata; class Mammalia; order Rodentia; family Sciuridae; genus Glaucomys; species Glaucomys volans. The sequence continues at coordinate 144,209 of JAJEJO010003542.1, forward strand.
TCTGATGTAGCATTAAAGGAATATGATATTGAAATTTTCAACAAAATCAGTTTTGAGGAGAGCAGAGTATTTTGTAAACAGAATGACATAAGATATTTGACTATGTTAAATTGTATTTGCAAGGCATCTTTTTGAGAAGGTAATCCAGAAAACGCAACCTACTACATCCACCATCTATGGTAAATGTTTCAGTTAAGTAGTATTGACACTACCGAACATGCTCTCTAGTTCTCAGAAAAGTTCTTTCATTTCATTCTTCCTTTCTTTCTTTGTACTTCCTCTCCCTGCCTGTCCCCCCTATTTTTCTTTCTCCCCCCACCTTCTTTCTGCTTTTTCTCCCTTATGTGTACTCATTTTTCATCAAGGATAGAAAGGATAGAAATATTCTCACATATAAGCACTCAGAGGAAAAAGGCTCTAATTATTTAGTGGAGTATATGAATTCAAACCAGTCAGAAATATATGCAATCGTTATTTTGTGATCCATCCTAAAGATATGCACCTTACTTCTAATTTGACTAAACTAATCTCATTTCTATCTTGGAACAATCTTGTTCTTTCTTCTCTCAACTGCTATGTCCCTAATGTTTCTTGTACCTGGAAGCACTCTTCCCTTCTAGTTCATGTGAAACACTTCCTTCTGTGTTGCAGTATACAAATCAAGTTGTTCCTATTGCCAATTCAACTTACAGATGAATTGTTAATTTGTCATTTACTATTTACCAATTTTTAATTCAAATCAACATCATTTTCTGATAGAAATCTTCAATGACATAACCCACACATCAATCACCAAGCAAAGCATATTATTGCCTCTAGGACCAATAGTCGAGGTTTAGTGCACAGGGTATCTGCTTCACAAAAGAGACAATACACAGGTTAGTTACATTTTTGAGTGGATGTGTGCACCTAAGTCCAGCTTAACCTTCTTGGCTGTAAAAACTATGTCTTTGTAGTATTTTCAGTGTCCACAATACTTTCTATACTACCTTGAATGATGTAGGAATGCAAGATAATGGAGTGGAAAGAATATGAACATTCTTAGGTAGGGAAACACTTTCATTAGACTTTAAACTCCAGAAGGGAAGAGGCTAAGTCTTTATACCTTTGTTTACTGGAACAATAACATAGTCAATATTAAATAATTCTTTGTTAAACTTAAGAAAATTTTGGAATCAGGTAGATCTGGGCCTAATGCCAGTAATTTATTTTTATAGGTATTTTTATGAGTTCATATTAGTTATACATAATATTAAAGTTCCTTTTGACATGATTATACAAACATGGGACATAATGTCCCATGTATTTAATGTAATTCAGATGCAGCATCTCCCTGAATTATTAATCGTGAAACTCAAATATAGGCCAAAAATCGTTAAGGTTAATATAAAGTCTTCATGGTTAGAAAGTGACATTTTTCATCAAAGAAAAATGCAAGTGTGTGATGCTTAAAACTTAGGTAATAACCCAATCTCTTAGAAGATCAGAAACTTTAGTTACACTATTAGGAATCGGAAGTTCTTGACATGCTGTTCAAGACCACCTAAACCCTGACCAGAGCCTCATCTCCTACTACCACTCTTCATCATTGGCACCCACAAGCTCTTCAGACTGCCATCTTTCCCTGAAACTACATTCTTAGGCTTCTGTTCTTGGGTTCAATTCCCCGTACCCACCTTATCCTATGAGGGCCACGGAACTTGGCACCCACCCTCATTCGCAGAGACATGCCTATCTTGCTTCTCTGTGCTCTCCTGTGGAATGTCACTGCTATCTGTATTTAGTACTTACTTCATTCTGCATTAAGCTAATTCTTCAGATGTCTCCTTCATGGATAGAATATTCTTCAAGGGAAATACTGTGTCTAATTCATCTTTGTATTCCCACAGTGCCCATCTTAAATACTCAATAAAGATTCCATAAATTTTTAAAAGCAATATAAAAACACACTGAGGTGATATTATGGTATGCAAGAAGCATTCCAAAATCACTACCAGAGTCTCCATCTACTTTAATACTGGTTCAAAAATTGCTTCAAGGTTCCTGAAAAAGCAGAACAGAACCAAAAATCACTGCACATTTTTGAAATCATAAACTCCAAATGGTGGAAACTGCATTTGTTTTGGAAAAAATTAGTGTCTGTATTCATCAAGACGTCTGTGTAATTCCCACACATAATTTCATTCCATTTACTCTGTCTTAATGAAAAAATTAATGTATGGTTTGGCAGGGCTTATAAGTTCCTCGTCTGCCTGCTCAGCAAAGAAATTAAACCAAACCGTAAGATGGAAATCATTTTCTTTCTCAATGAAGAGCCTATCTTTATTTCCTTACCTTCTACATGTCTAGAAGGACCTCAAAATCAGCATAACAGTTAAAGCTGAGTAAGCAAGATTATATCAATCTTGATTTTATCAGAATTTTGTCAATTATTATACAGTCTGGGAGAGAGTGCAAACATTTTTGTCTATACTTTTGTTTTAGGCACTGGTGTGTGCTGTGCCTCCTGACTCATATTTTCTCCCTGTTATTTCATAGAAATATTTTTACTAAAAAAATGTTTTAATGGGTAGTGTCATTGTCTGAATAAGTGAGGACAAATTCGATAACGAACAAGAAACAAAAAAAAATCCTTCCAAATAAATTGAATATTTATCATTTTGGTCACATCTATAATTTCTGCAAACCATAAAACCATAGCACATACTAGTTGCCGATGTCACATTTGATCCTTGGGTTGGATTTTTTGTTCTTAAACATGGCTACATTTTCTGAAATTTGAAGCTTTACACAGTCTCCTTATGGGTGCGGTCACATATGTCATTAATGAAGGGAGTTGGGTATCTTCCCCACTTTTGTTCTCTATTCAGCACGTGACAGGTACCAGCACCAATTAGGAAGATTTGCCTAAGGCATGGAGTGTTGAGAATGATATGCTGGATCAAAGATATGCTGGTTTGGTGTTAGGAAAGAAAAAAAATAGCAGAGAGTTGTGTAAAGAAGAAATTAGACAAATGTAAAAAATAATAATGTTCATATAAGAAGACAACAATGTGTAATTCAAGAAAACTACTGAAACTTTAAAAATATACTTTAAAAATCATCTAGAAATACTTTTTGTGCCTTCACAAGTTCACAAGTAAGCAGGATTAACAACTGAAAATCACATGCCTAGTTTGGTTATAAACCATAAGATACATGAACTAGAGAAATTTGCTAATGGTGGAGATGGTGGCAGGCAGTTCAAGTAACAGTGCACATCCGATAGAGTTGTAACTTTCTGCTTTCCCACTGGTGGTGTTTGCCATGATGTGTCTGTGTGTGTTGTGGAGGGGTGGTTGAGCAATGTATAGTAATACATACTCTTATATTCTGTGCTGTACATTTTCAATTTTACTCTATTAAACTTTTTATATTTTCTTATTTTTTTTTTCATTTTTATGGAGCATTTTGAGATAGCTTACAGAAATTCCCAAGCCTAGGGTAGTATAATCACTCTATTTTTATAGAGTTGGAGATACTGGGAGGCAAGAGCCATTGTTAAAGAGAAGGACGATGAAGTCAGAAGAATCTGGTAATCACATAAGAAATGGGGCATTCTGAAAGTATGGCTTAGGCAAAGACAGGGGAATGGTCATGATGAAAAAAGCCTTGTCTGCCTCTTCCTTCCGATTTTATAGAACTTACAGATCCTTCTCAAAGCAGCACATAATACTCTGACCCTGGATAAATTAAAGGTGAAAATCTTTGTTACAACTCCAAATAAGGGAAGTCCACCCAGCATATCATATAAGAGGTCACACCCTGGGACAGGTAACAGCAGGCTGAAGCTGTCAGGGACAGCTTATGTGAGGCAGCAGGGCAGGCCTAGGAGTTTCTGCCTCCCTGTGGATTGGATAACTTGAATAACCTTGTATATGCTAGGGCACAGGGGTTCTTCCTAGTTGTCTGACACTGGGCCTCAGGGAGATTTGGGTGCATACATAATGGCAAGGATGTGGGACCCCATTAAGACAAAGCAGGTGGTTGGAGTATGAACTTGGTTGGCTGCTTAAGAAAGGGAACTAACAATACTAACCAAGGTAGAACACACACACACACACATACACACACACACACACACTAAAAGAGACCCTAAATATAAATAAAGAAAAGGAAAATATATTAGTGAAGGGAAGAAGTAGGTTATCTTTTGAACCAAAGATTCTTTACAGTTATTTTCTTTTCTCAAACTGTGAGGGTCATAACCACCATATTTTTTCACACTCCTTCCAGGTCTTTCATTGTCAAATGGGGCAGTCTAATTATGTAAACATCAACTCTTGGCCCACAGCATTGTATTACTCGATGTATTTTATTAGAATTTAAATTTACTTCACAATTTAGTAATGAACTGTCTCACCCAGATTTAATACTATTTGTAACTAAACAATTAGAAAGATTTATAGTTTTTACTTTTATTTGGAAATTCCACAACATGTTATGTGAGAAATAAAATGACTTGGATATATTCGTCACAATGGAGAAAATTCAACATTTGTACATGCACATAAGATCTGCCCTTTTCCTGTCCTCCACTGACCACACAATAACTGCCATGGATAACAAAGTCAAACCTCAAACTTGGATTGTCAAAAACTAGAAGCCAGTCTTCTATTCCCCTGAAATGAGATAAGGCAAAACATGACAAAACAAGTTATTTCTAACATCTTTCCCATATTAGTAAATGGCAGCATAGTTTTTGAAATTACTTAACAAAAATTAAAATTAAAAAGTATAATTTAGGAATTCTTTGTCTATTACACACACTTTATATTAATCTATCAGCAAGTTGTGATAACGTTTACATCATAACTTAAAATAGAAAAAATAATTAAGCATTATGGATAGTGTAAGATTGCAAATTAGGATTCAATGCTAACCTAATTTACTGTCTCATTATAGGATGAAAATGCTGCAGAGAGAGAGTTTGAAGAAAAGAGTATAAAGAAAAGAGAATAACCATTTAAAGGTATCTAGAATTCCATTACTTATGTTAGTCTTCCATTGCTATGATAAAATATCTGAGAAAAGTCATTAAAGAAAGGAAGATCTATTTTGGCTCCTAGTTTCTGAAGTTTCAGTGCATGATTGGATGATTCTGCTGTTTCTGGACCCATTATGAGGCAGAGCATCATGATGTGCAGGTGGCAGAACAATGTTGCTCACCTCATGGCAGCCAGGAAGCAGAAAGACGGGAGGAAGCCAAGGACAGGACACAGCCTTCCAGGGCATGCCTCCAGAAACTTACTTCCTCCAACTATCCCCACTTCCAAAAGTGTCCACCACCTCCCAATAGGCCAATGAATTGCAAACACATCAATGAATTAATCCTTTGATGTCATCACAGCCTTCAAGGTACAATCACTTTCTAAAAGCCCCACCTCTGAACATGGTTGCCTTGGGGACGAAGCCTTAAACACGAGTCTTTGGGGGCATTCTGGATGCAAACTATAACCCTTACCTTAACTCCATTACTATCACACTCACTCAAGTCAGTCATGTCTCCCCAGAGTTATTAGAATATTCACTGAACAGTTTCCCCTGGGCTTACCCATACCCCTCTATAGTCTCCACACAGGAGTCAGAGTGATAACTTCAAACTGTAAGTCTTAGCACACCACTTCTCTGCTCAAACTCTGAGAGAAAAGGAGAGTCCTTGCAAAGATCAACAGGGTCTTATCTGGACATATCCTCCCCATCTCTCTGATTTTATCTCCTTTTTCTCTTGACTTACCTGTTTTGCCTTAGAATTCTCCTGGATTTTCTTGAATATTTGATTCATGGCATTCCCCTGTCTCAGAGTTTGCAGTGGCTGCTTCTCTGCCTGAAGTATCTGTATGACACACTTGCTTCCATTGGATATTGACTCAGATGTCACTTTGTTAGTGCAGGCTTGCATGACCACCTTATATAAAATGACATCCGCTATCTCTTAGCTATTTCTATCCCTCTTACTTCCATGATAGTTTTCCATACAGTGCACTTTTTATCACCTTACACATTATTAGTTTTTATTGGTTTATTCCCTTAATTTTGGTCTCATTTTATGAAAATATAAGTTCTGTGAGGTCAGGGATAAAGAATGTCTCCTCTTCATAATTTATTAATAACAGAATTAGAGAAAACAGTGTGAGAGATGTTCCTTGAGAACAGATTCTTGCTGATTTTCTATTCAAAATATGTAAAAAAGATAAGAGAACAAAGATAGTTAGTGGCTTCATGTGTTATATAAGTTGAAAACATAGATGTATTGTGTATTCACAGGTTAAGTAGTCTTGTGTAAACAAAACAGAAATGCTGTTTTGGTAGTGAAGGATCAAGTCATAACCCCACCCATCATGCTTTATTTGAAATAAGATAAAAGGCAAAACCTTCCTACTTTTGTGTTTTCTTTTGTTTTCAAGTTATATATTTTTGTTTGTTTGTTTGTTTGTTTTTGTCCTTCTAGCTTCTTAACTACATGGGAAACAGGAAATTTAGAGTGCTGAGCTTCATAAGAATTATGAATATTTAAATCAGCATGGGTATTTCTTGTCATCTATTCCTGTAATAATTGATTTTATGTGTCATAGCAACTGGGCCATGGTGTGTCCAGATAATTAGCCAGAAATTATTCTGGATGTTTCAGTTAGAGTATTTTTGGATGAAACTAGTATTTAAATTGGTAGTATTTAAAATAGTATTTAAGTGAGCAAAGCAGATTGCCTACTCTAATGTGATTGTGCCTCATTCCACTGGTTGAAGGTCTTGATAAAAAGAAAAAGCTAACCATGCCCCAAATAAGAGAGAATCCCTCCCACCTCACTGCCTTCAAACTAGGACATTGCCTTACTCCTACATTTGAAATCAAACTGAAGCATTGACTCCCCTGGGCCTACAGTTTTCAAGTTCACCCTGCAGATTGTGAGACTTGTCAGCCTCCATAACTGTTTTCATTTCTTAAGATTTATAATATGCACACATAAATAATTAGTTTTGTTTCTCTGTAAAACTGATTAATATGACATGCTAGTATAACAAAAGATATACTAAATTTCATTTTTTCAGGCTAATTTAGATAAGAATTCATGAAAATTCAAGTCTTTGAAATACTGTGAAAAATTCTTGTGAGGTGATTTGAAGAGTAAGGAGTCAGTGGTAAGCACAGAAATCTTGTCATTAATGTCCCAGTGGCAACATAGTAGAATGTGTGGCAAATTATTATCATTTACCTGATTTTTAAAAATGGAGGTTGGTTATGCTCAGCCCTACAAATTGTTTCCATTTTGAACTCAGTATGGTTGCAAGAACTATGACATTCACTTAACAAGATGGCGGCACAACCTATATTTTATCATGATTTATACAACAAAAGACAAAATTCTGGCATATATTTCATTATACCTCTTCCCTTATACCATCAGCGGACATTGCTAATCAATAAAAGCACACTTTCAAAAAAAAAAAAAAAAGGGCTGGGGATATAGCTCAGTTGGTGGAGTGCCGGCCTTTTAAGCACACAGGCCCTGGGTTCAATCCCCAGTCACCACAAAAAAAAAAAAAAAAAAAAAAAAAAAGTACACTTTCCCCACTTTAATTCAGACTCATGGTGATTTTCCTTTCAAGGATAATAAGCATAGGGCTGGAGATGTGGCTCAGTGGTTGTTTTCATCATCTTTCTCATGACTATGACCAAAAGACCCAACAAAAACAATATGGAGTAGTAAAAGTTTATTTTAGCTCACAGTTTCAAAGGTTCAGTCCATGAGTGACTGACTTCATACCTCTGGGCCCAAGGTGAGGTAGCACATTATGGCAAAAGGGCATGGCAGAGTAAAGCAGGTCAGAACAATGACAGCCAGGCAGCAGAGGGAGCCCTGCTCCCCAGGGACAAAATATAAACCCTAAAGGCATGTGCCCAGTGACCTATCTCCTCCAGCCACACCCTACCTGCCTACAGTCACCACCCAGTTAATCCATGTTAGTGGACAAATCATACATTAGGTTATATTTATCATAATTGGATCATTTCACTTTTGAAAATTCTTGCATTGTCTCACACATACACGTTTGTGAGACACCTCATTTCTAAACCTCAATAGAGGTAGAGTGCTTGCCTAGCATATGTGAGGCTCTGGGTTCCATCCCCAACACAAGGAAAAAAAAAGATATAGATAGACACTTTCTACAGCTGAAGCTGGCAATTAAAATGGAAGTATTCACTATCCCTGGTAATCACTATAATGTACCTGTCACATCTGAAATCCAGAGTAAAGACCCATGCCATTTCTAATAATTTAATTTTGAAATACAAAGTTTTAACTGAATTTTTAACATGTTAATATTAAGGGGAAAACTCTTCATAAGCTCAAGTAAGTCTGCTTTTACTCTTTATCTTCACTATTAATCTTTTACTATTAACTGATAATTTAATTCAACTCCAACTTTTGATTAGCATATTCTTATTCTAAGTTCTGTTTTGGATGTCAAATTCTTCTGAGGGTTAACCATTAAATTTGTGGTCATCTTTTCATTAATATATCTAAAACTGCCTTTAGGAGTTTGTTTCAACCTCCTGGTTATTCAGTCTGCCTAGGCATTGAGCTAGTTGTGGTATATATATATACAATGGAATACTACTCAGCCATAAAAAGAATAATATTATGGCATTTGCAGATAAATAGATGGAATTGGAGATTATCATGCTAAGTGAAATAAGCCAATCCCCCAAAACCAAAGGCTGAATGTTTTCCTTGATAAGTGGATGATGATATATAATCAGTTTTGGCAGTGGGGTGTGAGAGAAGAATGGAGGAAAGTCAGATTATGAATAGGGAAATGAGATGGGGAGGGGGCAGGAGTATGAAAAATGGTGGAATGAGACAGACATCATTACCCTATGTACATGTATGATTACCTGAATGGTATGAACATCATTCACAGTCATAGAAATGAAAATTTATACCCCATTTGTGTACAATGAATCAAAATGAAGTCTGTAAAAATTTAAGAAAAAATGCCTTTCTTGACATTCATTGACACTCTCCTATAAGGAAGGCCAAAAGAAAAGAGATGAACTCCATGCAGGATTTGTAACTTTCTCTTGAATTTTCCTGGTCAGAAGTTTTATCTGGCTTCTTAATGGGAGCGCTTCCTTGTACTTTTACATGTTTGACTTAATTCTGGAGTCAGATGTGTTGCCCTTGAGCCCCAAGGCCACAGATGTTGTACCTCATTCTTTAATGTGGAACCCTCAACACCAGGGGCCAAGGCTTTGAGTTAGGATACCTGACAGAAACAATCTGCTCTTTTCAGAGATGATGTTTTTTCTCTGGAATGATTTCATTATCATATTTAAATTTAAATTCATTCCACGTTTATCACATAAATATAAAAAAAGTTGATGTATAGACTGCCCACCCCACCTAAAATAATAAAAGAAAAAAAAGAGTAGAAGGAAGAGAAGAAAGGAGAGAAAAACAAAGATTGGTTGAAAGAGTAGAGGGGACAAGGGGAGCAAGAAGGCAGGCTTCATTGCTTCACATGAATTGCTTCAAATTGCTTCACACTTATAATGTAAAATGAGCACAGACTCTTAATCAGCCAGAGTCAGACATATGTCTGAATCCTACCTATGCTGCTTAATAGATGTGTGATATTTGAAAATCTCTTTAAAACTATTTTTCCTATTACACTAGGAGCTCCTGGAGAGCACAGCATGCTTCTTCACCTTTATATAACAAATGCTTAGCACAGAGGAGGCTGGAGAATGAATGAGGGAACAAATCATGAAAACACTGGAGGTCTAAAAGGGAGAAAAACGGAAAGAGAGGAAGCCTGAGAGAGAGGAAACACAAGATTCTCATCTTCTATGTGTTTCATCATGGCAATATTCTTATTGCAGTGACTTGTCATAATGAATTAATAGGATGATTTAGGTGCTCAATTAATACATTTAGCATTCATTTCAAAGTTACTATATGTCAGACAGTAAACTAAATACTTTGCATGAATTAAATAACAGTTCAAGCATATGAGGAAGTGGTATTTGTCAATCCCACCTGATAGATGAGGAAACTGATCACTAGAATGGTGAAGTAATTTGTCCAAATTTCTAGCAAACAAATGAAGTACCTAGAATTTGAATCTGGTTTATTTGTCTCCAAATCTAGGCTTCAAATTATTGTGCTGACTGTAGTTTTATTGTATTGTAATAAAAATAACAATCTTCCTTGATGATTTGGTGGAGATTATGGCTGGTGAAACTTCTTTACAAATGACAAGTCCTACTGTGATCAGGGTACAATAGCAACATGTCCTTCTGCCAAAGAAAGAACCACTGACCCAAGGAATTATCTCACTTAAGGTTTGGAGTGCTACCCTTTATGGAATCCCAGCTGGTCTACAATTTGGTACAACAAAAAATCTTTGATACGATAATTGCAAGATTCATTTCTCTAAATGTTTTATGTAAATCAGCCCTTGGTAAAGATTCCATATTTTTGAAATATGCTAGTTTCAATAATGCAAACTTCAGCAAGTTTTCTCATCGTTTTACAAAGTAATTCTAAGATTATAATTATCAGTGTCTGGAAAAATAGATAACATGGGGTTGGGAGTGTATCTCAGCTGTGGATCATTTGCGTAGCCTGGGTGAGGCCCTGAGTTCAATGCCAGCACAAAAAGAAAAAAAGAGAATACAAGACAAGACAGGCAGACTGGACCAATGTCCACTGCAAGAGTCCCAAGAAACAATGATAGTAAAAATCTCACTTACAATATTAACTTTTCTAGCAATAAAGATGTACAATTAAAAACTGGTACTTTGTTTAGAAAGAAATTTCCACTCAGTTCACCTTTGATAGCTCCCTGCTCTCCAGGACGCCCAGTTGAGTAGATGAGGTAGATGCATAAGTAAATAACTGTGATACTATTATGTAAATGAAATATAAAAGAATGACCAAATACAGGACTGGACACATAAAGACAAACAGTGTTCATTTGTTTGCTTGTTTGTTTGTTTTTCTGTTAGGGAGATTAAGAAAATCACAAAGAAGGTGACAAGCTGTCCTTAGAAGAATGAATCTGATTTTTTCAGTGGAAAAAATAAAAGACCATTTCAATTAGTGTAAGTAAACACCAGGAGATGTGAGATTGTAAGATTTGGGGATGTTGTAATATCACATCGTGCCATATCTACTGAGGATTAATATGGACATATTAATCTTTATAATCTTTATAATTATATAGTAATTATAAAGATACTTTATACTATAATCTATACTATAAGATACTTTATACTATATAGTATAAAGATACTTTATACTATAATCTTTATAATTATATAGTAATTATAAAGATACTTTATAATTAAAGTATCTTTTTATTGGTAACTGACCTCAGTTTTCAATTCAGTTTCTTTTCCTTATAGTAAGATTTATTTTTTTCAAATTGTGCGTCATGAAGCAATTTAGACATTCACCAACAGCATTTCCTTTCAATTGAATGGCATAACAAAACCAAGAATAATGCCAAATAAAAAATATCAGAGTGCAGTAGTTTAGTAAAGCAAGTAGTGTTGGTGAAACATGTTCAGGCTAAGTGTGTCTGAGTGTGTTTCTATGTGTCTGTTCCATAATGTATTTCTTATTGTGGGTCACAATTTAAAAAAAAAAAAAAGAAAGCTACTCTGGTAGTAATATTTTCTATTCCTTTTCATTGCACTCATGTTATATTGGTTATGATTAAACCTTGAGTCCAAATCAACCTGGTTTTTTAATGAAGTGACAAGTGACACAGACTGACCTCATTTATAAACCTGGCACACAGGCAAGCATCTGTTTTAGTGAATTCTAGTACATTTTACCAGATGAAATGGTTCTAGCTTGGGAATGAAACCATTATTTGTAAAGTTATTTTAACATTAGTTTTCTATTCTAAGTCTCAAACTACCAAATTAAGGACAATATATGAAAAATGATCAACTAAAAGTAAACTTGCTAAGATACTTTCTTCTTCTATAACATTCATTCATTCATTCAAGAGTTATGTATTGAGTGCTTACTATATGCTAAAGATTCAGTGGTGCAAGAGAGGCAAGATTATTGAAATGTAAAATTTTATATTAAACATTCTTATTTCTGTGAGCTTCTTAGAATTTAGGATGACAGACCTAAAAAGAAACATTTTAAAACAAACCACAAAATATATATAGTGAGGGGAAACGTTTTAAATACTCAACTGTAACTTATATAAGGGAAATCACACAATAGTATGTGTTGCATAGAATATTTAAGCCAGATAAGACAAATAGTACATTTCATAAAATGATTTTAATCTATTCCTTGTGGAAAAATCAGAACATTTATGCTCCTATGTAACATATAATTTGCAAAAGTATGAGTCTTGCACAGTAGGGCATGAACATCTGTACTACTATTGTGCTACACATATAAAATTTAAAGTTCTCCATGGAGAGAGAGATTTTTTAAACTTACATTTTAAATAAAGAGCTAGACTTGAACTTTTCACATGCAATTTTTCTCACTTAATTTATTCTTTGTAGTTTTAAAATATGTGTGGTAAAGAAAAGTAGTAGCATTTATTGTTTAAAATGTCAGAAACCAGTTCTTTTTTATTCCTAGAACTACTTGTGAACACCATGCTAGCACTTGTAAAATTTCATTTCATTTCTTAAGATATTTAAAAAATTTTTCAATATGTATCAATTGAGGACCTATATCATGGATTAATATGCTAAGTAAGGAAGGGTAAATACACTTTAGTTCACTGATGAAGCATTTTAATAAAACTTAAGTAGATGTTTCACTTATTATGTAGCTTCATATATTTTTTAGTACCATTGCGTGTGTTCATTCTACTTTTTCTATCATTATTCTCACTTGCTTCCAAGTCTACAAATTGTCATCTTCAACTGCCCCTTTAAAGCTGTTTAGTAATATAATTATTTCTTGATCACCTTTTGAAATTGAATTTACTGACTTTAACCCAGAGTATATTTCCATGTTATCAAATTTCTTGTAAGGTGTTCTCTAACCTCTATTAGTTTTTTAAAATACTTTCAAAATAAGTGAGTATATATTATTTCCATTGGAGGAAAGGCAAAAGAAAATAAAAAGGAGAGGTAATGTTTAGGCGATGAAAAAAAAAAACAACCAGGATATTTTATTACATGTTTAATTTCTTTTTCTTTTTTTCAGGGAAAAGGAATAAGTTCATGATTGGGACAATGTTGAAAGTTTGGAATGCCAGAAATGCATCATAACCCAAAAACTTTGAATATTTAAGTGATGATTTAAAAAAAAAACTAAAACTATGTTTTCTTTAAATATGGCTTGACTTTTTATGGTGTCAGGTTTTAAGATATATTTAGACATTCTCCATCTATAAAGTGAGATATTTGCTTCCTTTACCTTCATATCAGGTTAGAGTTCAGTCACTTGGGTTCTAAGATGGTTTCTACATGGTTTCTAAGATGAACAGTTTGGGTTGAGACCAGACCAAGCTAAACGAATTCTTGGAAAAAAAATTATCTTTGACAAATGTCACAATGAGTGGTTGAAATACATAAATATAAGTATTAATTTTGAAAATATAAAAATCTAATGGGAATTGTTACACATGCTTGAGAAAATGCAAATGTAAAAACTATTTTGCTACCTCTTTAAAAATCATTTTTATTAATTTTCTTTTGTCACCAAAAATATTTAGCACAACTTTGAGATGCTAAGGGAAAAAAATGTTAGTCTTTATTTCTCTGGGCATTTTCCTCATGGATCCTCCTTACAAAAGAGGAGATCTGATATAAAGTGTGATTTAAAACTAAAAATATCTGGGAGGATGGGGAATGAAGAGGAAGTAATTTTAAGTGTTTATGCTTTTCCAATGCCCCTGTAGTTCTCCTTATTTTCCAAAACAGGGTTCAGTGTTATCCCCATCAACAAAAATATTGCCTTACATTTTGCTTTTTGTAAGATCAGTATTGAACAGTGTGACAAAAATGTATCTTGGGAGGAACAGGATCAAAGATTCTTCAAAGTTTAAGGTGATACATTTTTGAACTTATATTATATACCCTGAAGATGCATGAGTGAACATTTACCAGATGATGAGTTGATCATAAGAAATTAATCAGGACACTGATATTTTACTTATATTGCAGAGGTTCATAAACTCAAAATACTTTGCTGGGACACTAGGAATGCTAACAGCTAGTTAAATTTTGAAAACTTTTATTATTCATATTTATTTAATTAAATTCATCAATAAAGAGTTCTGTTTCATTGTTATTTATGCAAGTCTTTTTATAGTACAATTATCTGTAAAATGAGGAATGGCTCTTTTTTCTTTTGGGAAGCTGAGGAGGATGATGGAACTGACATGACAGTTACAATGTTATATTGAACTAAAATAAAAAGGTTGAAATTCAATGCCCCAAACTTTTAAAAATCTGTTTCCTTCTCTTTTTCATTATTTGTACTGCCAGTAGAAGTAAGTGATGTAGTTTCTGGATATTTCAGAGCCAATGACCACTTCCAGATGAAAGCAATAATAAATGCAAAATGCATTTTTCCAGTTATATCTAAAATTATCCATAGTCCTTTGCCACCCTCAATCTATAGAGAGTTTCTAATTTGGGAGTGTAGGGCTTGAGGAAAAATACCTCAGGATTTAAAAGATGGTATCCAAGAGAATCTGAATACCTGTCCCACTGCCATCATATACAACGAATGGAGAAATACAAGAAATCAATGAGTAGGAGAACAATACAAATGTGTGATAGTTTTCATCAAGTCTCCATGGGAAGTAACCTGAGGTAGTTCGTACACTTAGCAAGGGGCCACTGTACATTAGAAATGAGGCAGACACTTGAACATCTGTCCACTTCATGCAAGACTTTTCATCTCAGAATACATACCCTAATAAACAACAGTTGGATTAAATTGTCTATGATGTTCAACATAATACTGAACTAAGACTGAGAAAATGAAGGGTGGAATTGCATTTCCTTTTGTAAAGTGAAAACAGCCGTGAGCATAGCCTTTTCTAAAATCTGATATTTAGAAAGAATTGTAAGAAGACATCAAATTCTTCAATTTGGAATGAAGAGTGGCCGAAGTTACTGGAAAGCTCATGCCTCCGAGTCTGCAAAATCACAGGCCAGAAAAGAACTTTTCCAACACCCAATTTTAATATTGTGCAAAAGCCATTGACTCTGTTAAAACCCTGGAGTTAAATATGATCCCCTCCCCACCCCCCACCTCTTCCCTTAGGTTAGTGTTTGGGGGACAAGGAGGGGCTGCAACTTGGCCCCAACCTCGGAATTGCTGCCAAGGGCTTGTAATACAATCTCTCCCCGTTTGAAGGGTAAATCAGTGTCAATTGCGTTTGCTGTCCACCAGAAAAAGTAAGCATTTTACTTCCGCTCGGTCTATGTGGACTGATGAAATGTAGGAAATCTGTTTCTGGCAGGGGGAAAAATCGTTTTCCCAAACAGCACCAAGAGGAGCCTTCAGAGAAGTATGAAGAGGGGCAGTGCGACTGTAGGAGCTGCCGCTGCCGCTGTGCTGGTGGGGTGCGGGGAGCCGCTGCTGCAAGACCTGCGCCTGGAGGGGGCCGGCCCCGAGAATCTGCAGGAGCCCAGGCGGGAGCCCTGGCGCCTCTGAGAGCAGCCAGCAACACATCTCGGGACCAGGGGGTGAGCAAGGCGGGCTGGGCGAGCTCTCCGCCAACGCTGCAGCAGCGTGCATGCATGCTCTGCAGCCAGGGGTTGCGGGAGCCCCTGCTGGTCTGTTTCACCGGGAGCGGCGGGGGAGGGGCAGGCTACTAACAATAACCGCAGAGACTTGGTGGAGAAGAGTGGGAGTCCTCGGCAGTCCTGTTGGCTGGGGCCATGAGAGTCACAGTCCCTGCGGTGGGTGATTTTCTGATTCCCCGGAAACAACCATGTGCTCCTCATCCTTATTGTGGAGCAACCCAAATGATCACAGCACGAAAAGCCTGCTGGGATGGCTCAGCCAAGCAGGGACACAAGTGAGGAGTTCTAATTAGCACATCGATTATAAATGTACACACATGCATACGTGCACGAGAGTGTCTAATGCATGCTCGGCATTGTTGTTCCTTGGGGAGAAAGGTGAGGGAAGGGTGGTTAATCGGTTGATCTTGAATGTTTTTGAGTCAGGGAGGCCAGGATGAGAGGAAAGAATGTGACACTTAAGATTGGGGAGATACTCTTTTCCATTGAATGAGTTTGATGGATTTGTGCTTTTCCTTAATGAACATACTCTAGCCCATGTAGCAATACCTTTGGGAAGATTTTTGCATGGTATCATTATTTTCGTCCAGCTTAAAGAGTAAACTGGAGTCTGAAACTGTTGGGGAGCAGAGGAGCCAACTCTGGAAGCATTAATTATTGAATCAACTTAGTATGGTAGATGGTAATTAACCATCCAGATATTGGGCTTTTCTAGTCTCTGTAAAGGAGAGGGAACAAAATCGGGCGTTTACAAATTCTGTTTTCTATATGCCAGTACAACTGGAGGTGTGTGTGAGGGGGTGCCTAATCATGTATTTTGCCAAATTAACCTTTCTTAAAATATCCCCCCTTTCTTCATCTTCATCTTCATTCTTTTACAATTAAGAATTTACAAAACTTTACTCTTCTCATCTTCCCCTCCCCACCCAAACTTCTCCAACAAAGCTTGACTAAGTGTATATGGGAGATTTTATGCAGAGGAAATAAGATCTGCATGTGCACAGGAACACCCATTTGGCCTCCTGGGGTTGAAATAAAGGCTCAGACAGGTTGGATGTACCAGCCAGGCAGAGGAAGTTCTTTCCTCCCCACCTATCCCCTGAGATTCAGAGGCAAGGCTGAGAACAAACCCTTGTGCTGATTGCTTCTTTCCCCTAACCTCAGCTTTGTGGACACTGATTAACTACAACTGGGATCTGATATGCCCAGTTTGTCTTTGAAATTGATCAATGAGTTCCTTCTCAAGGAATGCTTCCCTCTAACTGTGGAAAAGGTGGTGGTTATGGTGGTCCTTTCCAACATGGGCATCGAAGTTCTGGCTGCTTAAGGAAGGTAAGGGCCAGTGGGATGAAGCATGGGACAAGGTGCCTTGCCAGGGCACATTTGGGCATTTGCACAGGGCTGCCTGAGTAGTCTCTGACACAGAAAGGTAGTTTTGATTTCATCCTATGTGTTAGCTAACTTTGGGATTATTCCTTTACTTCATTGCTAACTACTCTGCTTGGGTGATATGGACTGTTTCGTACTGGGCAAAAAATTCACATGGCACAATTTATTTCACCTAGTGCAAAAGGACTTGTGATTGCCCTTGGGTTTCCTGGTAGCTTGGTGTGAAATCTTAGCTAAACCTTAAACATGTATGCTGAAATGTCAGGTCTTATATTAATCTACAGAATGGAGTATGTTATTTTAGAACTTTGCTTCAAGACTGGAAATCTGCATTGCAGACTCTGGTAGCTTTTGGAAGAACTAAGTTACCTTGGTTGAAAACAAATGAGGAGACTCTCACAATTTGTTTACTTCTGTTTAAAGTTGCCACAGATGTTGTGTTACTTGGTATTCTTGTGGTTTTGGTATTGTTCCCCAGACAAGATCCACTCTTTCTTTAAAATTTTTCTTTAGCAACTATAAGGGTTTTGCACTTAATGTTTTTGACTAGAGGAAAGACCTAGGATCAAACTATGAAATATCTTTTAAGAAAATAGGGAAGATGTCTGTGTAATTTTCTGTATTAAAAAGCTTTTGGGGTCAGTTCAATTAAACCTTTGCTAATTTTTTCCCCTACATGAGAAATTCGTGTCTAGAAACAAAATGTAGAACTCTCCTAAGTCTTAACTACCTCAGAGTCAAGTAAATCAGAAATGTTTGTGTTATAAATAATTTTTTACAAAAACCTGCTCATTAGTTAAGATTTACCTAATTGGTTTACTTGAACTTTTGATATGTCATTAAATACTTCCAATTAATTAAATTTGTCTAGTTTGGTATGTTTCAATTTAATCTGGTAGAGACATAAAATCTGTTTTAAATTACTTGGAAGAATGGTTTTGTGTTTTTTTTTTTTTTTAACTTGGATAAAACTTGGATGTCATGAGAATATAGAAAATCAATCCCCCCTCAGCCTTATTGTTGTTGTTGTTGTTGTTATTGTTATTGTCATGATTTGAGAAGGACTAGGTATTGTAGGTAAATACACCATCATTTCATTCAAGACAAATCATTATAGGACTGTGATAAAAAAAAAAAGTAGTGTCTGCAGGAGAGTTAATATCACAGAGATTTGACTCCAGGAGGGCAGACTAGGATACTTCTAAGGACTATGTCTAAACAGCTTTGTTACTTTGGGCAATGTTTCTCCTTAGGCCCCAGATCCTTGCTAACAATGAGGAACTTCACTTGATACATTTTCTAAGGTTGCTTTGAGTTTAAAGATTTTATCACAGAAGTAGGTAAACTAGGGTTGAATGTTATTTTGCTGTTATGTTTGGTGATACTGTACTTATCTGTGGACAAATGGTACCCCTGCTAGATATAGAAGCTAGATATGTGAAATCACCTTTCTGCTTAAATTGTGGATTTTATTTTCTGATTAGATACTTAGATTAAGATTTTGCATTCATAACATTGGTTGAGAATATGTGTTGTGTAGAGAGATTATGATTGGTCACAATAAATCACATAAGAGTAAAATACAATGGTGGGAAAAAAAACATTTTTTTTTTCTTTGAGTATAGCTTGAACGATGGTATTTTCTCCTTTCAGATTTTGGAAAGGTTTTCAGTTTGTGGCATTTTTTTTTTTTTTTAATATTAAAAGATGGTGTAAGTGGCCTATACATTTGGTTTCTGCATTGTTTGACGTCCATAGCACCCAACACTGAATAGACACAGGTTAGGTCAATGATGCTGATGGGAGCAGAGGTTGCCTTTAGTGAGGGATGCTTAACTGTGGGTTCATTAGAAATCCTTGCTGTCACTGGCCACAGTTGCATGTGTGTGTATGTGTATGTGAGAGACAGACAGGCAGAGACAGAAAGAAGTGAGAGTTGAGGTGGGGTGGTAGTGATATCCTCTTACAGCATCCCTCTATCTTAATAGCTTATCTCTTCAGCTGGTATAAAAAAGTAGTAGGATATGTTAGCACATTGTAACCACACACATATGCAATATTCATTATAGAGCTCAAAGTTTCATCCTTCATCTTGGCAATGGCATTCGTCTTGATATGAATAATACTTTGGATTTTTCATTACTTATAGCTTTATAGCACTGATACTTTTGCTCCTTGCACTTCTCCCCATTTACTGTTGTTTTCTTAATGATTTAGAATTATCTACAACATTCTTACTTACTTGCAGAATTTCTTTCCAAAATGAGTCAGTGGAAGTTTTTTCTTTTTTTTTTTTTTTTTTTTTTTGCTTTGGGTTTTTTTTTTTTTTTTTTTTTTTTGGTGTATTTCCTGAGGGTAATGCTTTAGATTTTGCTAATATAAAATATATTGACCACAAAATACATATCAGCATTTGCACAAATATTTAATCCTCATAATTATCTTTGAAGTGTTAGCCTTCACTGTACATAGTGAAAACTCAGGTGCAAAGAGAAAAAGACCTGGGACTAGAATAGAATATTTACCAAATGCAAGGTAGTGGGGTCATTATTTGATCCTAGTTCTTCTGATTCCAATATTGTTTCCAGTAATCTGACTTTTTTATTTTTTATTTTATTTGTTCTAATTAGTTGTACATGAGAGGAGAATGCATATATGTAGAATCTCACAGAAGACAGTAGAGATATAATGTTTATCTAATTTTATTCTTAATTTTTTTTCTTTCTTTTCTACTTATTTCTCTGTAATATTGCAATTCATTTTCTCTAACATGGCAGCATTCTAGAGATAGACCCCAAACCATCTTGGTCATAATAAAGCACACCTCCAGGTGGCACTAAAGAATACTTTTTTTTTTCCCCCCAGATTCATAACTGATATCTTCAGCTGGGATTCTGGAGCAACAGACTAGACAGTCTTTAAACATGTGATATTTTACTTATGGAGTCATTAACTTTTTCTTCTTCCCCTGGGCTTATTCAAGTCTCATCATATTCATAATTGCTATTCCAGATCACATCTACTATGGAAAGAAAGAAAGAAAAATCTACATACACACAGTCTTTGAAAAATTCTGTATTAAGTTTCTGCATGTTTTTCCCTTTAAATTTTGTTTTTCTGAATTCTAAGTTCTGAAGGGTGAGTTACCCACTTTTGATAGACTCAGAAAGTTTGCTGGAATCATAGTTTATAGGACTCAGAAGCATTTGAGTTTTTACTATTTTGCCAACATTACTGATCAAGCTTCTAAAATATTTAGATTACATAAATTTATTGGAAATATCTGTCAATGTTTAGATATACAAAATTTGTTTCTTTCTTCTTAACTTTGTTCTTTAATCCTAGTGGATCTTTTAATCATTTCATTTTCCATCTTTATAAGCTATCCCTTGACATCTTTTGTGGTTTTGAAAACTTTTCAATGAATTCAGAAGAACTGAAATGATCCTTTTGTTACAGTTTGTTTTTTATAATCCAATTCAACTCATCCAAATTGATTCATTTATAAAAATTATAAAAGTGTTTAACTTCTATAACTATCTTTTCATCTAGGTAGTACATACTCATTTAACCTTTCTTCACAGTTTAGTCATTTCAGTTGGAAACTACTTCACCATAGGGTGAAATCCTCCAAATTCCAGATTTTGGTCCTGCAGTATGAATCCATTTCCAGCTTCCTGTGCTCAGCTCTGCAAAGTCTAAATCTAAGACTTCCACTTGACTACTTTGAGCTAACCCACCTAGTCATGCTCAGTTTAGTGGCGATCTGAAAATTGAAAGGGATCAGAGAGACTGGATTGACAACTCTGATCCTTTACAGAAGGAATTTAAAGGGGCCCATTTATTACAGTGACTTTAGATTTCTACATAGTTGTCATAGACAATAAAAGTTTAATTAACTTTTATTGCATGCTAATTACCCGTTAATCTTTTCACTTCCATGTTGGCCTCCTGGGGCATTGTAACTCTATTCTTGGATTTTCTCCCCACTTGAGTTTTGATTATATATGAAGTATTAGAATAAAAACTGTTGGCATATTCTGATCGGTTTTACTTGATGGTCACCTGCACATATTAGAAGATAGCTTGAATTACATTTCTGGCAAAATGCAAGCCAGATGACATGAGAAATAAATGTAGCACTGTCAAGGAAGATAAAAACTTCACTGTTTGCAAGTATTGAGGGGAAGGATTGTGTCCTTCTGACTCATTGAAATCATTGCAACCCATTAGGCTTACTGTAAACTATCCCTTGATGAATTCTTTGCTGGACAATGAGCTTAAGAATCTGAGGTGTCTTCTTGCTTTTACAGAGCAAAATAGGGCTCTGATGCTTCAATGGAAGTTGCAGAACACATAATAGGGTGTAGGTAAAGTTACTAAAGCACCACATCTCACTTTCAGGAAAGTAGTGGGAGAGATTGTGTCTTGAGAAGAAAGGCATTTTAGAGGTAATCCTTTTAAGATTTCAATTAGTTATTTAAATATATGAATCATGTGCTTAAATGTATTATTACTTAAATGTTTGTTTCTAAGGCTTGCTAGCCTGTAGGCATCCTAACCAGCTACAAAGAGATGTTTTATTTTGCTAGGAATAGACCTATTTTTAAAAGAACAGAATTGAAAAGTGTTTTAGGATTTTTGTGATTAATCACAGGGTTTGGAGAAGTCTTTATGACTTTATATGGATAATGTCATTATTAACTGTGATAGAATTCAACAAGGCTAATGTTCTGATTTCTCTACTGACAATTAAGTAACTTATAGCAAGGTAGAGTAAAAACATTTCACATTTATGCTGCTTCACTTTATATACTTAGATATGTAGAGAATGTTTTCAAAGAAAATTTATGGTAATTGTTTTCAAAAATTATTTGAAAGAGTAACTGCATTAGAAATGAAATTGTGCCTTTAAGTTGTTGTATATATGACACATTTTAGGTATTTATTCACTTCCCTAACAGTATCTTCCAATATTTAGGAAGTGGTGACATTTTGCATTGTTTGAAACACCAATGTCTTACGTTTTCAAAAATAGTCATGAAAAGAAATTAACCAATGCTAAGTGACAGCTTGATATTAACTGAAAATGAAAAATATGCAAAGTTTCTAAGAATAAAACACAAAAGATAGCATATAACTTCTATTGTTTACTTAAAATGCCACAGATAGCCTTGGAGATGTAGCTCAGTGGTAGAGAGAGCTTCCCAAGCATGCACAAGTTATGGGTTCTTTCCCAGCCCTGAAAACTAAAAAGTAAAACAAATATTAATATATAACTGAAAATCCCATGATTGCACACAAATCATACTCGTTGCCTATTGCAAATATTTTCATTTCATTGTCTTTTGGTCATGTTGCATTTGACTAATTTCATATGCATATTGTGTTTGTAGACACAGTGAAATATAAGTTGATAAGCATATGACTTCATTATTTTAGCAGTGTGAACAATAATTTCTATAGACTTATGTCCTGACAACCATGAATAAAAAAGTCTTATATTCAGAGCATATATATGTGTATATATATATATATGAATATATATATAGATACATGTATGTGTGTGTGTGTATATATATATATATATATGCATATATATATTCAAATACCTTTACTATAATACACATGGGATGTTATATCAGGCATAAGGAAATCAGGTAAATGAAATCATTTCTTGTTTTCTAGAATAAAACATTTATCGATGCCTACGCTAAAAATTATTTCAGACAAAACCCAGCAGGTAAAACAGATTAAGTGTGAAGATAAAAAGAAGGAAAAACAACAGTAGAGGACAAAAAGCCACCTGTGGCAGGATTTGTTAATATTAAGGTATAATTCTTGATTATTAGTATGGGTTCTTGATTAGTCTGTTTCATAAAAATGTGTCATTATGGAAAGAGTATTGAAGTGTGAAGACCCAGATTCAGCCTACCTGTGCTATGATCTGTGTCATCTTAGTTAAGTCAGATTCTCTCTGGTTGTTGGCTTCTGTGACTGTCAGAGAGATCCTTTGAGTGTACCACCTTAACTGTCCCCCATCCAATTCTTTCATTGTGAGTTTTTAATTAATTGATTATTCTCGAAAATCAAGTACTGTATTAATCTTTCAGGCAATAGTCTTAAGAGGACTATGTATTTACCACAAATTGTGCCAATAATGTAACTGATAATATTTAGTCCTAAAATCCTATAGAAACTCATGCTTTCAAAAATTAACCCAAACAATGAGAGTTAACAAATTGGACACTAAAATTTTTATTCAACCACTTTTTATTAGGTTTTAATAAATGGAATTTCTTGCCTTAGCAGTTGGTTCTTTCCAAATAGATTATTTTACATGAGCTAAGAGCTTACTGTTTGATTTCCTATTTGACCTTTGATTTCTGCTCTTTCCTACCAAGTGGTTGGCCAAAAATGAGAGGGCCAGCACAAATAAAGCAAATAACATTTCATGTGGTTTAATAATTAATCACCTATCACCAAAAAAAAAAAAAATCCAATAAAACCAAAACTATGTAAACTGGTTCATTATGCTATCATGGTAGCAAGAATTTAGCCACAAAAGTCTGTATAAAAGCAATTGCTCTTTTGTTTCCCAAACAGGTACTACCAGTGGATAAATAATGTGCACTGCTCTGAGCCCAAAGGTGCGCAGTGGGCCTGGCCTCTCTGATATGCATCAGTATAGCCAATGGCTGGCCAGCAGACATGAAGCTAATTTGCTGCCGATGAAAGAAGATCTGGCCTTGTGGTTAACCAATCTATTAGGTAAGGTTTTAAGATATCATTTTGTGACCATAGATAACATTTTGTTGTTGCTGCCTTTTCCTCTTATAGTGTCCTTCACCTAAGCATGTGATAGCACCTTGGAAAGAAAGGCTTTCATTATTTGGATTTTTCATCTGGGAAACCTGAGGCATGTGGAAAATTTAAATGAATTTCCCAATGTCTCTCACATGAACTGTGATTCATGATTCCAACGTCATGCATTGAAATGTGGAAATATGTGGTCAAATTGCTTAGTACATTTATATACTGGTCTGATTTATTTTTCACTTTTCTTTCATATAACTGACCAACTTGACCTATTCTTTTGACAATGTTCAAAGGCCATAGTCTGTGAAATCTAGCTTCTAAAAATGGATTTCTTTGTCCTACTTTTATAGCACACCTTCTAAAACTGCTGTATTTCCAAACTTGGGAACAAAAACATCTATTCTTTGTCCAAATGAGCTGACTACAGTCATTCAACCTTGAACTAAAATTTTTCTTCTCAATTCACCTTTGTTTTCATGTACTTGTCTGAAAGTATTGTTGATAAAAACCCTATTTTAAGCAAAACTGCCTCTTCTTTTTCTGGCATATTGACTGGATAAAATTTCTACCATGTGCAAAATAGATTTATACATTTAAACGATCATAGTATACATTAGCAGCACTGTTTCCACTAATATTTTCCCTGTAGAATAAAATTGATTTACATCTTAAGGAAAAGATCCTTACATAGTTTATAAATTTGGATATTGAATAAAAGCAGAATTTATAAGGCACTTTATCATTTGCAAAAGGGATTTTGCCAATGTGACTTTTATTCTTTAAGGAAGCCTTTAGCGTTCATGTTAGTATCTTCCCTTTCTAGTTAATGAAACTGAAGAGCTTAATAAAAAGCATCCTGTCCATCTGAAAGTTTTGCCTGATGTGATGAGATTTTAGCACACTTTAGCAACATTTTTCCCTGCTTGCTATGATTGTGAATTTTTCCATGGTTTTTGTTTATTCTTATTTATCTTCCCCTCTTTATCTTAGAGTTAGTTGTTTGTTTATTCTTCATTGTATGCACCCTATTTTAGCAACTTTTCCTAGTTTAAGCAGAACTACCAAATTAGGGTACATAAACTGTAGTCTTCATAAAGGTGCTCAGTCAAAGGGCAATGAGTCAGAAGTTCAGCAACCATCCCCCAGCAAAACCTTCCCTTCACTCTTTGGTGACGTCCTTTCTACCAGAAGGAGGGAACTACCATCTGTTAGTAATTCATCCATGCAAAGGAGAAATTTTTCTTCCATCAAATGGAGTTACTTTAGCTTAAACATGGATTTTTCTCTCTTTTATCACTTTAGGGTTCACTAATGATTGTTACATTAGAAATTCATTGACTTTTGGCTGTCTGTCTTCTTATATGAGCCATCACATGTATGGCAGTACAAGAAGTTAAGAGTACAGGTTCTGGAAATACACTGCTGGCATTTGAATCCCAGCTCTGTCACTTTCTACAAGTGTTATCTTGGGCAAGTTAGTTAACATCTCTGTGCCTTGTTTTTCTCATGTATACAATAGTTGAAAGTATTATCTGTTTTGTAGGTTGTTGTGGAAATAAATAAATATATATATACAGTGCCTGGCATATAGTGAACACTACACATGTTATTCCATTTATATAGTTCAGTGAAACTGTTAATTTGATTTAGTCATGAATTCATTCATTAATTCAAGAAAAATGTGTGAAAGAATGTGTCATTTGAACTCAGTTCCACCACCTACCGTGTATCTTATTGCAAAATGCTTCAGTTCTACAATCTGTAAAATTTGTACAATACTAATACCAACCTTAAAGATTTGGTGGTGGTTTGAATGAGATTATCACCTTTAGACTATGGTCTGTAACATAATAATCAACCAGTAAATAAAAACTATTCTAAGATCAAGTTTCAGACACATTCTGAATAGTAGTAGAGGTGATTAAAAATAGACATAATACCTATTCTCACAAATCTTGGAGTAGATTAGCAAGGAAACACATTATATAGATAATTGAATATGTAATCCAATTGACTGAACTGTGATTAAACCCTAACGTATTGAAACTTTGCAATTAGAATGAGAAATGAGATGTGGGCAGGGCAGAATATCAGAGTGCTGAAGGAAAACTTCAAGGGGCTCATATTTGAAGTGAGAGCTGAAGAATGATTGATATCTTCAAGACAAAGCATGGAGTAAGAGTCGTTGTAGGAGGAAAGGGAATTGAGGTAGGAAGGAGTTTAACATTTTGGAAGAAATGAATGAAGGGTAGCATCAACATGACAGAGAGAGTTTCCTCAGACTTGTTAGGGCTTAATCACATACTGCTTTGAGTAGCACATTAAGGAACTTAAAATTTACAGTATGATCAATGAAGAGCCATTGAAATTTCCAGACAGGGAAGTGTGACTAATAAGAGAATAGCCTGATTATACAGGGATGCTCCAATGTCCCATGACTTGTCATCAAAGGCATTTTATTTAGTGAACATGATCACTTACAAAGTAGCTTGATCAGTGTGACAGCCCAAGACAGGCTCAAAGAAGAGAGTCAGTGTGTGTAATGGAAAGATCCTTGGATTGAAAATCAGGAGACCTGGCTCCTAACTGGGAGTCAGGAGACCTGGCTCCTGGTTCTGGCTCTGCCGCTCCATAGGAAACTTGCCCAGAGTCACTCAGCTATCTTTTCTGTGCTCGGTGTCCTCAACCATAAAATGAAGGGATTGGAGTAGATGATCTCTAATATCTTTTCCAGCTCCCAAAAGTTACGTTTTCAAGAAATCCATCTGTCAAGACCCAAGAGGGCAATTGAGGTCATCAATATGCATAAACAAAGAAAGGATTTATAGAAAGGAATGACCTTCATTTGAAGAATAAGATTTTTCTTTTTTTAAAATTTTAGTAGTTGTAACACAAATGCAATTGATGGCTTATGGATTTTCTCAGGAACAGAATCCTGAACAAATCTCAAGATACAACTAATAAAGTATTACCTTTAGATCCTCTTGAGTCTATGTGAAGTAGAATGATAATGAACTTCAAGTGAATACCCTCATGGCAAGTTGGAAAGTAGTCTAATAACTTGAGATTATTTCAAGTGGTAAAACACTTGGAAATAGGAAACTATTAGTACCAGAATGGTGGTTACAAGGAGAGAAGGAATAAATGTATGACCATATTGGGTAATTTTCTTCTATACATTTAGTATTCACATACCTTGGAAAGAGAGTCATTAAGGGAAATATTACAAATATTTATTACTGGCTATTTTGTCCCTTCAGAAATATTTGCAGATTTTTACCACACTGCTCTTTTTCCAAGTCTTACATTTTATCTGCTTGAAAGGTGGAGATGTCTTAAAGTAGTTGCAAAGTTAATATTGTCTCCATAGAAAGTATTTGAATTCCTCACTGAAGTAGAAATTTGCATACTAAATTAAAGTTTTTAATTAGGTTTTACCATTGTGATATGGGACCTTACTTTAAAATTGTGTTATGGAAATATTTCCTGCTTCAAGAAAATGAAACTTTTCTTTTTCTATTTATCCCAAGGGGTTTTAATCAAATTACAAATGCAGATATTTCTCATCCAACATATTAAATATCAATTGAAAAAAGGTAGCTTTTAAAGAATGCTCAGTTGATATTCATATTTTTTGAAGGAAAAATATGATTCAAGTGACAAGAAAATGATTTCTGTGGTTCAGAAACCAATATTCATTTTAATGCCCAAAATATAGGTATTTCACTGTAACTTTCACATACTATATATTTAATTAATCAGTAACAACAATAAATACTAATAAATACTACTTTAGAGTCTCAGACTTAGGTTAAAGAAACAACAGTAAGCTGTCAGGCAAGCTAAGATTTAAATATTAGAATGTAAAAAACTGGCTCTTACATGTCTACTAAAGAAGGTCAATGAGTGGGGGACAATATGACAAATGACACATGAGATCATGTGACATTTTCTGACTATTCACATATCCTTGGGTATACCTTCTGATTTTATGGGAAATACTCTTTTTACTCCTAGTATGTCTTCCTGTAATTGCTTGGATGATGGTCCCCTTTTATGGCAAACATTCAGAAAAGACATAAAAAGATTATTTGGTCATTGTACTCTGTTTTGAATTAAACACATACACTGAATCTTTATTCTATCTTTATTTGTCCATATTTATTTCTCTAAACGGTTACTATTTTATTCTTCTTACTGATGAACTAGTTTTTATTGCTCATTTGTTATTTAACTGTGTCCTCAGGTCATATTAGAAAATCAAATGATTACACAAATAAATGTTTTGGAAAAAATTTAATTTTGCTTTGGGGAAACAGGATGCTATTAAATTAAAAGTTACATTGTAGAGCCATCAACCATTATTCAAATAGATTAGGCATATTCTAGTAATTTCATGGTTATTGATGGATGAGTTTGAAATGAATATACTGACATAAATGTGTTCAAATTGTGAATTTTGCATTTATGCTTTAATTATTTGAAAATGATGCTTTACTTTGTCTTCTATGAGTTTTACCCAGCAATAATATATGAATCACATGGGAGTGTACTTTTCAGAAAGGATTATAGTTGTTAAGCATCAAACATTGACATTATTTTTAAAGACTGTAAATATTTAGAATGAAGGCATATGTGTTTGGATATTCAGGAATTTTGAATGAATTATAAGATATACTAAAAACAAACTTATGCTGAATTAACTTTGCTTTTATTTAGTAAATCCATTATGACAGTTGAGATCATGGTGATTTTCTCTGCTCTGATCTTTCTATATGCACATAAAAAATTTCAGTTGTTTTCATTTTAATATAACCAGTATGTAATGATTCCATTTTTCAGTAATTTTTAAAAAGTTAAATATCTTTGTCATTAAAATTCAAGCACCTGCTTATTGGAGTTGTTGGAGTTGTTGACTGATAAGTTTGGAATGATTTCCTTTTCTTTTTTCTTAACACCCTTTCTCCTGCAGGTTCCCATGTTGTAGGTATGTAAGGTTAGTAAAAATCCCCTTAGGAAGGGTGATATCTTATGCTAACTTAAAAAAGAATTATATTGTGGGGCTGGAGCTGTGGCTCAGTGGTAGAGTGCTTGCCTAGCATGTGTGAGGCACTGGGTTTGAATCTCAGCACCACATGTAAATAAATGAATAAAATAAAGGTCTATCAACATCTAAAAGTTTAAAAAAATTATACTATGTGCATAAGTTGATACTGTTCAGAGTGGTTAGTGCCTGTTTCTTTCTGATTTTTGTAATAGAACCAGCTTTTTAAAAATATAAGTTCATTTTATATAAATGAAGGATACACATTTGTGGATCAGCTTGGAATAGGTGCTAGCCTGAGGTTTCTGGGTAAAATAAGTTATTTTCTATCTCACTATCTTCAAAAGTCAGTCTTAAAAATATTGAATAATTTGGGCTGAGGCAGAAAATAATTTGTGTTTGAGTTCTTCAACTACAGAAGTAAATTATAAGTGAGAGGTACAATGAGAATGGAAGTAAGTTTCATAGTAAAAATAATCAGCTCATTCTTAGAGATTACAACATAACAGTTTTCTTCTGCAGCGAATCACATCAAATATTAGAACATGCCTGAATTCTCCAAACTGCCAGGTAGGCTGCTATTCATTTTCAGCCCCACTATCTTTAATCCCAAACTGTTCTCTTCTTGAAAAGTATTTTTTATAGGTGCTTTTACAGAGAAAAAGACAATCACATTAGTGAGAATGTATTGTTTTAGGAAATACTCAGTTGTGTATTCAGCAAATAAGTAGTCAAGCATAGTGGCTAAGATCATAGGCTATGACCCGAAATGCCTGGGTCAAAGAGCCAGATTATTCTATGAGCTGTGTGATTTTAGGCAAATTACTTAGTCTACACACCTCTGTTTCATTATATGTAAAAGAATAAAATAATAACACCGACTCAGTTTTATAAGAAGATTAAATACGGGAACACATGTAAAGGCAAAGTGCTTACAATAGTGCCTGGTGCATAACACCCAAAGGATCATTAGGTGTAGTCATATCTGTAAAAATTAAGCACTGCTAATTTGTTGAAAAGAAAACATTTCTTCTTAGCATCAGGGAAGATTAAATGATTTTTTTCCTTGGTGTCTTCAGTCTAAAATAGTTTATAGTTTGATAGCCCTTATGGAAATTATGGCAAACATATTTCTGGAAGGAATGCACTGATGCATATGGGCATGCATGTTGATTGTGGTTGCCTAACAGAAGATTTCTGGTAGATGTTTATTTCCTGTAATTGAGCCTTAATATTTTAAGTGACTAACACAATATTTAGTCAACCTCCCTAATCTTTGTCTATCGTCAGTCATGACTGAATTGATGCTGTAAAGATCAAAGTGCATCATTATGAATGCAGGTGGAAAAGGTAGTACTTCTGGACTAACATATTTCAGATTAAACTTCAAACCAATGATCTTTACAACCCAGTTGCAATTTATTACTAAAAAATATTTAATTTTATTTATTTATAACACTTTACTTCCCTAAACTTGTCAGCAACAAGGAAAGGATGTGGCTAGGAGAGAAATAGTTCTCTGGTTATAGAATCACCTTGCTTCTGATACTAATTATCTGAAATATGAAGCCAGCTAACAGTGTGAAATAAGATCTGATTCTACTTAACAGAGATTTTTAATTTTGTATAAGTTTTTCTTGATAAATTGTAATTGGTTTTTCACAACCTGTTCTTATGAATTTGTTATGGTTAAATTCAACTAGTTTTATATTCTGTTGTTTTCTTTTAAGTACTATTGATAATAGTAATGTAATAAAGAGTAAAGTAATATATTATCTCACATAAAGATTAGAACTCATTTCTTATAATTATATAGCACATTTAAGTGCATATTTAATGATTCTTAATAGATGAACGGAAAATACATTATATATGATGTATTTTTTTAAACTTTGCAGTCTTGCATTTTTTCTTCATTTGAGGCAGTACATTTCAGCTATAAAGTATGTAACTGTCTCTGTTTTAGCCAAAGAAAAAAATCCCACCTTTCCAAGCTATAAAATATACAGAATTGAAAGTTGACACCTAATATATTTTTCATTGGATACAGATGTTCAATGTAAAATTCTTTCTTCTAGTATTCATAAAAAGTTGGATAACCAGAAATCTTTAAGTACAAAGTATGAAAAGTAAAAAATCATACCTTTTGTTAAATTGCTAATGACTTTTTAATGAAAGCTATGTTTCTTCTTCTTTACAAGTTCATTTAAGTTTATTGTAATTGTCACTCAAAATTATGAATGGAATCTTTAAATTGCCATGGAACTTAATGAAATAAGAATACCCAAATTTCTCTCTCAAATGTAGGAAATCTTATAAGTATCTTATAAAGGAGTTATTCAACAGTTTGTGTACATTTTACCTCCTTTATCTTGAACTCTAAATGCATTTGAACACATAATTTTAAGAAACTGTTTCTAGTGCAATTTTTCATTCCAGTTTGCAAAACAGCATCCTTGTTAGCAAATACAGGCCCACATGGGGAATGCACAGTACAATTTATTTTGCTGACTTTTTGTATTTTAAACTACTCTGTTCATTTTTTGTTTTTTTTTTTCTTGTTTGAGTCCCTGTTTCAATTTTATTTTAATTCTTTTGAATATATAAGTAGGAATGGAATTGCTGATTCTTATGATAATTTAAAAAAATTTTTAATTATTTTTACAGACTTCATTTTGATTCATTGTATACATATGGGGGTGCAAATTTTCATTTCTATAGTTGTGCATGATGTACATTCATATCATTCTTGTTAAGCATACATGTATATAGAGTAACCATGTCTGTTTCATTCAACCATTTTTCGTACCCCCCCTCATTTCCCTCTAGATAACCTAAAGTTCCTTCATTCTTCTATCACCCCCCATTTTTAAGTGAGCTGAGCTGTGTATAGTTTTGAAGTAGAAGCAGCTCTTCCCAGTCTAACCTTTGGAGACCTTGGATCTACCAATGTTTTGCCACCTGCAGAATTCATTACCCTAGCTATGGTCGAAAATATAACTATCCAGTAGGGGGGAGAAACACACAAAAAAGTAGTTCTTTCTTTACCCGTGCTTCCCCCCAGTAAAACTGAACAAAAATCATTTTAAACAGATGTCTCTTGAAATCCAAATACATTAGATATTGTCAGTTCAAGTCAATAGTTTATCTGTGATTCCAGTGTGTTCTATTTAAGTGTACATGGAATTGAGATCCCTGCATTGAAAATAAAAAATAAATAAATTCATAAGCCTATGAGCACTTCAATATAAACCTTTTTTTGCTTTTAACCTAACTACTTTTCACCAAAGTAACACCTGTTTTGTCCCAATGTGTTATCTGTTCATTTGTTAATTAACCCACTCAGTGGAACCCATTGACTGCTGTGTGAATAGCATTATGCCAACTCTGTAGAAAAGTGAAAAAAAAAGGCAGACCTCAAGAGGTTTACATGGTACGGAGGGAGACAAGAACTTTACACGAAACGTGTTGCTCATAATAAAAATGTTTGATATGTACCCAAACAAAGGATATTTGTGAAAATGGCTTATATAGAAAACAGATCATTGTGTACTGGGAGAAACTCTTTCTGGAACTGTAATTAAAAGAAAGGTAGAAATTGGTCAGGCAGATGGAAGGTAGGATTCTGAAGGCAGAGTCATGCTAGGAACAGAAGCATGACAGTAAAAACAGAAAGCTTTGATGGGAACATTGAAAGTAGGGTGTGGACCATGGAGCAGAATACAGAGATGTTAGACTTGAGGGTGACTTGGAAGCACACCTTTGCATATCTGGTTGATGTGCACAGATGTCATATTCTTGACAGAGGAGGAGACTATGTCTGTGGAATAAATGTCTGAGTGAAGAATGAACCAGTGAGGGTGGTGTTTGGCAATATCAATTTATCAGTGAATGTGGTGCATTGGAAAGAGAAGTTGAGTGCACGAGAAATAACACTCATCTTTTTGCTGGAGGTTTAGGTAACAAATCTTAAAGGTATTTATTGAGATTATGACATGAGAATTAGAAGGCAGCTTAAATCTACCAGACTTTTGAATTGTGGGTTATAGGAAAATTAAGGATGCAAAACTAAGATATCCAAATCTTAGAGAAATAAAGTCCCAAGTAAAGGATAGAGCTTTAGGGAAGTCATTTAAGAAAGCAAATAGTGATTTATCTAACTGGCTAGGGGATGGAGGACTAAGCTTTGATAGCTAAAGGGTATAGGGTTTCTTTGGGGAATGATAAAAATGTTCTATAATTATGTTGGTAATTGTACAAGTTCATGAATACACAAAAAGTCAGGGAATTGTACACATGAAAAGGGGAAATGGTAAAGTATATGAAGAATATTTTAATAAAGGTTACCAAATGAAAGAAAAGAAGAAGAAAGGAAATATGCTTCAGCAGCCATATAAGAAAAAAGAAAAATGGCTTTTAAGTGAGATCCAGTTAAATGTTGGTGGTGAATGAATTGTGAACTTTGCTTGTAAGAGCAGTTATGGAGATAGTTATGAGGACAGAAAGGACAAAGTTGAGATCTGATTCTAATAATTCTTCAGTTCTAGAGATGTAGTAGGAACAGGGAATAGTTAAAAAGGAAATGATTTTTTTATTGGTTCTTTTTAATTATACATGACAGAAGAACCCCTTTTGATATAATTATACAGCAGGGAATATATCTTTTTTTTCACAATGTAGATTCACACGATTCATATAATCTTACATATACATAGGGTAATACTGTCTGTTTCAGTCTACTATCTTTCCTTCCCCCACGCCCTTCCATCCCATTTTCCTCTACACCATCCATACTTCCTCCATTCTTTTCTTATCTTCCCTATAACCCCCTCCCCCCCGTTATGTATCAGCTTCTACTGATCAGAGAAAACATTGAACCTTTGGTTTTTTGGGCTTGGACATCATTTGCATTTATTTTCCATGTATTTTCTTAAGCAAGTTGAACACACTTTAAAGATGAATTTTTACATATTAACCATGCTATTAAAGTGGTCAATGGTGGTTGATACTTTTATACACATGGATTTATTTTAATCAAAGAAGGAATGTGTGATGTTCTTGTAAGAAGATATATTGCTAACACAAAAATACCAGCTCTCCTTTGTGGGCCACAGTAATTAGATGGGCTACAGAGGATGAGAACTGAGTGTCAGGCCAAATTGTGTAATCCCTGGTAAAGCTGCTTCTTTGAGTTTCATTCACTAGTTAGTTTTCATTTCCCCTGATTGTGAAATGATGGGGCTCTTTCACCCAGGACATCATTTATCACCTTTAATGCCAAATAAATTTTTATGCAGTTAGAACTTTATTATGAAAACAAAATATTTAGGTTCTTGCAACCAAACGAAAACATGAAAAGGGAGGAAATGTGGAATGAAATTAATCAAATTATGCAATGTACGTATATTAATATATCACAGTGAATTCCACCTTTATGTATATCTATAATGCATCAATTTAAAAACTATGAATGGAAGGAAAACTAGTACAATAAAAGGGAACAGGGAGAGGGAGGAGGGGAAGGAAAGATGAAGTACTTGGGACTGAAGTAGAACAAATTATTTCAATCCATGCATGAGTGTATCAAAATGAACCCCACCTCTATGTCCAACGATATTGCACTAAGAAAACATTTTTAAAAGAAATTCTTAAGAAACCATTTATTATGTTGAATTCTTGTCTTATGAAATGATTCTTTATTTTAAATCTTATTCTCAACTGTAATAGAAATGTTAGTGCAAATATTAGGGTAAAATATGTTCTTTAGCACAGATTTGACATTTGTGTTAGGGAATGATCGTGCTTTTATAACATTCCTTTTCGGTTATTTCAGGGAAGGAGATTACAGCAGAAACTTTTATGGAGAAGTTGGATAATGGTGCCTTGCTCTGTCAACTTGCAGCAACTGTGCAGGAGAAATTCAAAGAGAGCATGGATGTTAACAAGCCCACAAAGGTACAGTCCCAGTACAGGAGTCACTACTGAGAGGCAGGTTACAGTTATAGTTGAGTGTAATTTGAGAATTTATTGTAAATGGATGCATTGAGGACTGTATTAAATAACAAAATTTATATAGAAGGTATTTGTAGTGATGTAACATTTTATTTGCACTTTAATTATATAAATGATTTTAGCCTGTTGGTGAGTCTAATTAACTAGAAGGTTATGGAAAATGTGGTATTAAAGGAGTATGCTGTATAATCTTGATGAATCTAACGTATTTAATTAAAACAGGAGAGAAATACTTTGTGCCATCAGGCAATGAATAAAATCTAGTCAAGAAAGATTTACTAAATATGTCATTGTCTTCAAAAATATTACGGCAGACTATTAGAATAAAATATCTGGACTGTAATTTTTGTTTTTGTTGTTTTTTTTTTTTAAATGAGTAGTAGAATTGAACTAAGTAACTTTGGACTTATTATTGTTTTCTTTCTGATGGTTCATAGTTCCTTTTTGTGCATTAGTCCTAAGATTCTTTTCTATAAACATAGGATAAAATTAGGATTTTTGATATTTTCTGAGGTAAATAAGGCAGATGATATTTTTCTTAATTTTTAGTAGAGAAGGGAAAGAAGTAAAAAAAGATAAAATAATGTCGAAGGAAGCTTAAAGTAAATTGAAACAAAAAAAAACCCCACAACTCTTAAATTGTCCCTCCAACTCTGGCAGAACAATTAGTGATTTTGTGTGTGTGTGTGTGTGTGTGCACCTTACTTAGTTTTGATACAGTTTATAACACCCTGTAAAGTACTGTATAATATAAAACTGCTGCTCCACTCCATTTTTCTTCATCTTAAAAGAAGCTCTGTAAATATATTAAATAATTCAGTGCCTTCCAGACTTTGTTGTACATTGGAATTGTTTGAATGTTTTTTAAAATGCTGAGACCAAGATCCCATGCCTGAATATTCCGTGAGGTACAACATGGAGAGTTTTTAAAAGCTCCCCAGGGGATTCTAATGTTCATCAAAATTTGGTAACTACTGCATTCTTCTTTTTCCCATTCCACTGAATAGAACAGATTTGTGAAAGATCATCTGTCTAGTAAGTGGATGAGGAAATATTTAACAAAGAATCTCTAATTTCCAAGCCTATTGCTCTCTCTTTTTGGTCAACTTTGGGTAGCAAAAACCTTATGAAACCTTTGGGTATGCAGAAACCTTATGAAAACATTTCCTGTCAGGTTTGATGTTAGAATACCAATTATTTTTCTCCTCTGTTTTCCTTTGTACTATAACTGACCTCTACTTCAGCCTGCTGATGAGTACATCTGATGCCTAATAGCTGGACAGTATGTGTGGAAAGTTCATTATGAAACGGTAAACAAAGAGGAAGAAAGCTTTACCTTCTTACTGCAGAGGTTTAGAAACCTTTGTGTTGCCTTGAGGTCAGGATTACTTGAATTCTTCATGGAATAAAGAACAGACTCTATTAAGACTAATTGTATAGTTCTGTGATTTTGTTTTATAAACCCTTACTTCTTAAAGCAGAAAGAAAGATGTCCAAATAGAGTTGTCATCACAAGGCTGTCAGATGGTAAGAGCATTTGCCTGTACTTCAAAGCCTTTGACCTTGAGTCCATTTTACTTGAGCTCTAATTTTATTATTTATTAATTGTTTATTTCTGAATCTTAGTTTCCTGTAAAATAGAATTTCCTATAAAGAGGAAGTATTAGTTTCCTGTAAAATTAGATTCCTAATTATGTATGTGGCACACACAAAAAAATGGATCTTGATAAACATTATCTCCTTTCCCTATGTGAAAAAGTATTGAGAACCTGATGAGAATTTTAGATGGACTAGAAGAAAACAAGAACTTCGTGTTTGTTCATATGTAGTATGATAGTTACTCTATACAAATATGTAGATACATGCCCCAGATCTCCATGGTAATACAAAATGTGGGGAATATTTCTGGGTCAAGGTTTTGATAACTGTTTTCATTTAAAACATTTGTTTAGATGTTATATGATTTTTATAATAAAACTTAAAAAGAAACAGGAAAATTTCCTTTAATTCTAAGTAGAATTCCAGCAATATTTTATTCAACTTGAAATACTTTCTTAGACTTAAGCATTTTGTTTAATTGAATTTAAAGCTAAAATTTATTCTGATTATGGTAAATTTATTTTAGTATAAAAGTAAAATTCTGCTCATCCAAACAAGAGCAGGTTTAAACATACCCATTACTTCCCCACTTTCAATGCTTAAAAATTCAAATTTGACCTGAGTTCAGAACTGACACAGTTGCTTTTGATTGAATTGCCTTCTGTGTCCTTGGCAACATTTGTATCTTTCATGACTACCTTCCAATGTGTGCAGATTAAATCAAAATAATCTGTGCCTTAATATATGAAAATGCTAACAGCATAGGTATTAGAAAAGATTATGTTATTATTAAATCAAAGCCTATATTTGCAACAATGGATTGACTATTTTCCGTACAGCAAAAGTGTGTGTGTGTGTGTGTGTGTGTGTGTGTGTGTGTGTGTGAGAAAGAGGTAAAAAGAGAGAGAGAGAGAGAGAGAAAGAGAGAGAGAAAGAGAGAGAATATTATTCTCCAACTTGGCATACTGAAGTATAGAAACAATGATGATAAAAACAGATGAGCTTATTGATACCTTTTTGATTAGTTTCAATAAACTTTGTATAGAATGATGTTGAAACAAAATTATTTTAAAAAGCCAACTATAAACATGTTCCCACCTAAAGTTAAATCACAGGAAGTCCTCTAATTGCCTAGCAGCTTAATTCTCACCTCCTTGTTTTCATAGATGTGTTTTTAGTTTTCCTGATTGATAGTTAAATAGGGGATTTGACAGCTGTGGAAATAACATTTTTGGACAGACAAGTTTCCCCTGAAATATGTATGTGCTAAGAATGACTTAAATTCTCTTAATATTTGAAAGCAAATTTTAATGTGTTAGACAACTTATATTCAACAGTTTAGTTAGAAAACCATGACTCTTTTACATCATTCTCTGATT
Source organism: Glaucomys volans (assembly GCA_020662805.1). Taxonomy (NCBI): domain Eukaryota; kingdom Metazoa; phylum Chordata; class Mammalia; order Rodentia; family Sciuridae; genus Glaucomys; species Glaucomys volans. The sequence goes on from JAJEJO010003542.1 coordinate 182,250, forward strand.
TCATAAACTACTCCAAGTGTAAATAAATTATTCCAAGATTCTTTCTGTCTAGACATCAATGGATCAATCAATAAAAAGTAACCTCTCAGTGTGTTCACTGTAAGTAGTTAATTTAGACTTCGCATGGTAGGCATTTTCTCCCTTAGCATGAGAGCTACTCAGAAACTTAACATTCTGCAGTAGGTGGATGGAAGCATCTGAGGCCAGTGTACAGCAGTTTAATGCAAAATTTGATTTGGTTAGTTTAATGCTCATTGTATGATAAATTTACTATAACTCTTAGTCTTAATATTCTTGGAGATGAGGATCTTTAATAGCAAAAATATAAATGAATCAAATCTTTCTAATATCCTATAAGACAATAAAACCAATACAAATATCAAGTCCAAGTTGAGAATTTATGCCTTTTGACTATTAATTAATTGACTCAAACTTGGCGTCTCCAGTCAAAACAGGGTAATTATTACGTTTATGCATGAACTTGCACTTCCTAGTCCAAATAGAGTTCAACTGAATGAAACCCTTATTGTTTTTTTACCCCTTTCTTTTTCACCACCAACAGCTTTGTTGATTTGTGCACAAGACTCTCTCAACCACTGCAATGTCAACACAGGGCAATATGTTCAAAGGGTTTGACCTTGCTTTTTCCCTCTAAAATTCCTTTCCATTTATCTCATTTATTTTGAGAGTGTCTGTCTCAGACATCAGAATTTCTCTGGGTTCAGAGCTTCCTTTGACTTCAAAGGGCCCAGAGCAGTTAGATCAGGTTTGAAGTACATGAAGAAGAAAAGATCTGTTACCTAGTAGAATGCTACATTATGCTCTGAGGACGGGACTGGACACTCACCATCCAAATGTAGAATCCAGTCCTTGTTCAGGGGAAAGAACATCCTAGTCAGATAGAATGCCCCTCATGCACTTGCCCATCAGGAATACTTCGTTCTCCAGGCTGCAAGATAACAAGACCTCAGGATGTTTTACTATCTGGGAATTAAATAAAACATAAAGATTAGAGTTTTTCTCTCTCAAAAAAAAATCAATAGTACCTTTTGTTTAAAGAACATTTTAACATTTTGTAATTTAGAGAAATAACAGAAATTTGTGTTTTCTGCTAATACCTCTGACAGAACAGGAGAGTATGGTAAAAGTGATACAAGACTTTTTATGAAAAGAAAAAAAAAATTTAGCTCTGATTAATGTGGAATCAATCATATCTCACTATGCAACTATGATGATTTTATGTTGCTTAAGTAATACGAGATGTTCCAAATGTAATATAATGCTAGGATTAAACCAACAAAGTGAATAATGATGAGATAAAGAGAATATAGGTAGAATTATGTGAAAAAAATGATTTTTTGATGAATATTGTTGCTATTTAAGACTAAGGAAAAAAGAAAAATAAAAGAATGGAAAAGTTAGTGGTAATGTGCAGTTCCTTGGGATTTATAAAACATAGTATCCAGAATCCTTGAATATAATGAATTATTTTCCAGTATAAAAATAAATTCCCTCATCACCTTTTCTCTAATGCCTGACCAACTGGTCAAGTTTTTCACCCCAAAATTAGACATTTGAATGTCTGGATTAATGTTTTTCTCACTAGCAGTGTTTCTTCTCTATATGACATATGCCTACATGGGGCTTCAGTGCCATCACAGTCTATGTTAATATGTCGTACAGAATAAAGGGATTTGACTTTTTTTCACCCAAGGTCAACTGGTTGTAAAAGACTTGATATGGGCTATATGGGCAATTTGAGAAAGGCAATAATAAATAGATATTCATGATATAGCATTAGTGATGTTCTTGTGAAATTTTCCTGGATTTTCAGACCTAATTGAGCTAATTCCACATATGGCATTTCTACTCAATGATGAAATAATGCAGAAAATAATAAAAAATATGAACAAGAGGATCATATGTTCATGAATTCATGCCAAATACTTCAAGTTTCATAGTCATAGTGTCTTCTCATAGAAATTCAGTCTCTATCAGACAAAAATTAGCAAACTAGGAGCATTTCATTGACTTCCTTCACTAAGTAAGCAATGTTACTGCTTGGCTCCTACTATTAAAACTAGAAACTTCATTTAGAAGTCAGAGCTGCTTCCTAAGTTTTCAAATGATTTATCCTCTGCCTTCTGGATGCCTGCATTTTATGAAGCTATCTACTCAACCCATAATTCCTGCCCTCTCATATTGAACCAGAGAAATATAATACAGTAAAGGAGCTTGATGTTTTTGTGATATTAAAATGTTCAGGGTCCCTGTTGTGTCATAGACCTTGAGTTGGTGTGCAGGATAGTGAGAATTCTGTTGTTCCTGTCAAGCATGTGCAAACTGATTCTGTAGTATTCTGTTTATTCAAATTTACACTAATAGATCAAACCAAGTACCCAGGGTAGAGATTAATAACACTTCAATGAAAAGACCACATCTGCAGGACTAATTCTGATTAAAGTTGTTAGTTCCTTATAATTTCCCTGCTGTGTTTCAAGTCTTATTGATCTTCTATGTTGTCTTGGATTGAATAGAAATATGGTAGAACTTATTTTTGTTTTCAAGTTCAAGTTATGAATATTAGTGTGAATCTCTAATTTTTTCAAAGGCATGAAATAGTATTTGGTTCTTTTATAACTTAAGAACTTACTCTACATATCAGGAAATAACAATTTTGACAGTTGATGAGAAAAATGTATGCTAATTATATATTTCCAGAAAAAACTACAAAAATAACCTCTGATACATTCAAATACATTGTTCTAGTCTTAGTGTAAAGTGTATTTTGATTTAAAAAAGCTATCACCTAATTCTCATAAAGCATTTTCTGCTTCCTAATGCATAATGAGTGGTTCAAATCCCTGCAATAAAGATTACGAGGAAGTTTTATAATAAGGCAAAGTCATTACTGAGCCCCTTCTTCAATGGATCTGGTGTCTGTATATTGGTCCTCCCCTGGGTATTTGGATATCATAAAAAGATCTCACATTTTGTTGTTATTGTTGTTTGATTGTTTATTAATGGAACAAAAACTTGGGGGGAGTTGGCTTTCTAATTATACCCTAAGATCCTATGGTTAATAAAACATAGTTACATTTCTTGTGGTGCAGGTCATTTTAACAGATCTGATTGGAATGTCTTGTATTCTGAATACCTTATCCACCTTGCCTTATGAAGTTAAGTGCCATCGTTTATTCAGCCCACCTAAAAATCTCCATTCACATATATAAAAAAAACAGTACTTATTTCAAAACTGCTCCTGTCCCTTTCTTGAGGAAAAAAAGTCCCATATAGAAAAAATGGAAAAATAGAAAAATAGAATCTTTTAGGTCTCACTAAGTGATATAATAAAAAATAGGCTTAGTTGAGGCATAAGTTGAATGCAGCATTTCTTCCTTTGAATTCCTTTCTTTATATTACACCAAGTGATTTCTGGCCTTCTAGTGTCCTCAAGGGTGGGCTAACATTAGATTTACATTTGCATTAACCAATCTAGGAAATTTTTATAGAATCATCCCTGGCCACCCATGCTAACACAGAGAATTCAAGACATCTTGTTATTACAGTCAGAGCTCTTTAATTCTGCCAAATTTAACATTACGGTCTGTTCATTTTAGACTAACATTCCCTGAAACTATTACATAGATTGAGAAAAACCTTGCCATCATACACTTAGAGGTTCTCAAGATTTTAATTGTGCATTGAGGCTATGTAACTAGTTTGCCAGGAATTCCAGAGTCTTGCTGAGATTGGAACTGTAGTTACATCTATACTGGGACAGGCTGAAATATTTTGACACCTGGTGGAGGTTGTCAGCTCTGGCTTAAAATATAGGTTCTTAACTCTGGGACTAGGTAAGATGTTTAAGGACATATTTGTGGTTCCAGGAATGTCCAGTATAACTGATGTTCTTTTCATATCCCGGCCCAGGAGAATACCAGCAGCGGGGAATCCATAAGTTCTCTGCTTCTGGACAGGGAGCCTCCACTCCCAGTCTGGCCTTTCCCTTCATGTCCACCCTTCCCCATGACAAGAGTGTAAGGCTTTTTTCAGGACCTTAACAGGACCTTATCAGAGGACAGAAGTTGTGCAAAGGACAGAAGCCAATACCGAAAGCAAGTCATCTTTGTATCTGAACTCCTTATATCACAGCTATTCTGTGGAAAATCTTTCAACATCCACTTCCATTTATGAAAGAAACTTGACAAATTTCTCCAAATTTGGCAACAGAATTCTTGTAAATTTGAATTTTTGTTTTTACCAACATTGAGTTGTGAAGCTGAAAAAGAATTTTTAAACTACTAAAATATTTACTTTGATTGTTCATGCTAAAGGAACAATTTCCTTATACTTCTATTCTCCCTATGCAAATATTTATGAATCTTGTTTTGAATTGAGGCACTCAAAAAGTATAAAGTCAAAATATACAGGGAAAAATAAAGTAGGATTCCATGAGCAGTTATTAAAATTATGTAGTTTTTGGGTGCTTTGGGTTCTAGTGTTTATCATCTTTTGAAAATTATTAATATATTGTGCTATTGTGCTAGATAAATATTTAAGTTAATATCTAATTTTATTTTCATAATTCTATATTCGTTTACAAAAGAAAATGTTGCATAAGCTTAAGATCTTATTAAAAAAGTTTTTTTTCAACCTCTGTCTAATACCATGTGCTGCTAGTTTTCTGTTCCACAATTTTACTCTAAAATCAGTCTCAATAGCAATTCCAAATACCTCATATTTTTTTGAGGTCTGATGCCTAAAATCTATTTGTTTGATCCTAAAGGAAGAAAAACAAATTGTTGCTAACACAGGCAAAACTAATTTATTGGAAAAATATAGTATGCATTTGGGGAAAGAAAGAAATTTGGAGGAATGTGAACCTGACCTTGGAGTATCTCAGAATCATTCTCAAAGAATATATGCATAGATATGTGAACAGTCATTTCAGAGTACCATTATAATAATTAATCCTTCCAATGCTTACAGAAATCAGCTGTACAGAAGTGACTAGTCTGTGTGGACTCAGCACATAGACTGCTTGACTTTCAGTCATAACTCCACTGTCACTGCTTATTAGCTTGAGACAATTACTTAAAATCTCTGTACCTTACTTTCCTTATTTGTGAAACATAGATATTAATAGCATCTTCCTCATTAAGTTATTACGAGAACTGAATAATATAAATAAGCACCTAAGTAGAACCTAGTACACATATGTGCTCATTAACATTTAGCTATTAACTTTAGATATCATTCTTCTCAAAATTAAAATTTAAGCATGAAAAAGGGTCTGAAGAGTCTGACCATAGCTTGATTGAAAAATTTTCAGACTGAACAAAAAGAGAAAGGGATTTTTTTTCCCAAAAGAAAATTAACATATTCCTGTCTAAGTAGGGGGAAGGGGATTCTGGAAGCATAGAGATATCTTTTATCATCACATTCCATAGGTCAAATTGGCCCCATTCCTTATGGTTTTCCCTATTGTATATTATTCCCTACCCTGTATGTATTTTTATTCGTATTTGTTTCCTTATCTTTATCTCTTTGCTAGACTCTAAGTTCCTTGAGAACATAGTTTGTGTATTATAATTTATGGATCAAATATAATGTATATCATATAGGTGCTCTGTAGATATGTTTTTGGATGAATTAAAAAATGAATGAGCAAATGAATGGCCCAATATTGATATTTACTTTTAGACCCAGAGTGCTGTCAGTGGGTTTTGACAATACTTGATTTTTAATACTGAAGACCATAACATTCACCAAGTTTGAAATTCCTCCTTCTGCTGGTTTTCCTTAATTCAAAAGTCTTTAATGTGCAAAACCATAAGGCACAAAATTATTTTAAGTAATGGAAATGACAAAATATTGAGGGATTTTAGGGTAGTGTGGGGACAAACAAGGATCTAAGGATGTTGGAAGTGCTGAGAAAAGACTGCTAGAAGTAATAAACCATCGAGGTCTAAAATACTTGGTAAGTAGTCAATTCCCATAGGAGTTTGATCATATAGTTAATTATGGGTGTTATTATGTAGTCATATTATATTCAATAATTTGAGGTCAGAGCACGATCTAAAGGTAAAAATGAGAATAACAATGAGCATATTAATATCCACTGTGTTCATTCAGTTTGAGGATTTAAGGCTTGTTTATACAGTTTGCCATGGGTCATTCAAACTAATGTTTAGGGGAGTGTGAACTAATGTTCACCACTGAGAATTAAGAAAAAGAAGATTTCAGGGTTTTCATGTCATAAATTCTCAAGAGATGTTTTGACCTCAAATGAGGTGTTGTTACAGTAATTAAGGGTTGTATCTCTTTCAATTACTGAAGGAGCCAGAAAGATGGAATCATTTTGTTTCTTTTGCATTTTTCCCCAACAACTGCCACTTTTGTCCAATTAAAATAGATGGTGATTGAAATGAGAGAATAAAACCTTTGTTTCTTCTCAAAGCCCTTAATTAGGCATCTACCAAAGCACTATTTAGCAATCAAGGTAAGAATACCATTTCTATAAAACTGTAGGAAGGAGCCAAAAAATTTCAATGCTTAGGAACAATGTGCAATAAATAGTGTTACTGGCTTTCTGAGAATGCCTTATATTACTGACAAATGGGCCTCTTAAAATATAAATGAAATATAAATGATTTGGAGTATAGAAAGTTAATCATTTTATTAATCTTTAAAAATATGGAATATTACCAAATGAAAATATTTTGTTATATATTGTTTTAAATTTTGATGAAAGTTTAATGAGTTATATGTTACAAACAAGAGGTAATAGTTCTTGCTGAGGACGTGTGCTTGTGTTTTGGTGGTGGGAAAGATAGAAGTGACTGAAAGATAGGCAGAACCTACTCTCAAGGTATTTACTCCCTACTATGGAGAAATATAATGCATGTACTAATACAGCATTTGTGATATCATGTTTAGAAAATTATTGGGAAAAATATTTAGTTAAAATCACTATTTTATTGTGTGACAGAATTTAGAAGTTAAAACATACAGTACAGTCTGATAAAGTTTTGTGCACATTCTTATTACTTTGTTATGAGTGCATTTCATCTGCTTCTAAGTCAAAAGGGAGAGCAGTATGAAATAAAAATGTATGTTATAATCTGGATATAGTATCTGTATATATGTTGCAATTTCTAACAAGGTTATTATGAGATTTTGTAAATTTTTTTATGTTTTTAAATTTGTTTTAATTTGTTATGCATGACTGTAGAATGCACTTTGATACATCATATACAATGGAGTATAATTTCTTATTCATCTGGTGATGCATTAAGTCAGTTTCAACAAATTAATTTAACGATTCTGACTACCCATCCATTAGTAAATCTCTTTCTCTTTATTATCACATGGTAAAAACGTAAATAATTCCCATTCATTTTTCCTCAGTGAATCATAGAAGGAATTGTCACGGTCCTTCTTATTCTATATTCACTGCAGGCAGCAGATAAAGCCAGTGCCCGAGAAGGTAGGTTGAGGTTCTTTAAGAAAATGACTTAAAAAGAAGGTTGAAATTTCATGGTTATCTGTAGATGTAATTAGAAAACAAACCAAACTCTGTTATGACTGACTGTATTGTAACTTACTTGGACAAGAGTCTAGGTCCTGGCCTAATGGAAAATGACCTGCCAGGCATGGAGTCAGCCTTTGTGGAAAGTGCTCTTGTTGGAGGTGACCTTCCTTGTACATCCCAACAAGAAAATAACAAACTAAGAACATTTCAAAATTTCCCTCACATTCTCATTTGTTGTAGACTTCATTTGTTGTTGTTTGTTGCCAACATTTCTTTGTAAGAACAAGCCATTAATTCCCCCAATCCTGGTGGTCTCTTCTTGTTGGGTTGTGCTTCTGGTGAGGCCTCTGAGCTAGGAGATGGAAGTGGAAGTCTTTCTAGCTCTATTTTGTACTCTGCCACAATCCCTGTCTCAAGAGAGAGAGGGGGAGAGAAGGAGAAAGACCAGTTGGCAAATTCTAACCTAGAAATTTGCATAGATTTCTGTAGCTACAAGTTCATGTGAATCTGTTGACAAAGGGCCTCTCCTTCAAAACTGCTTTCACCTTTCCCAAGCTCAAACCATAAGCTATCATTTGGTGGTATACATAAAGGTTACATTAAACACATGTCATAAAAGATTAATATAAAATGTTAAATTAAAATTCCAGAAAGCATTAAAAAATTAAAATGAATTTTGAATTGAAAAAGGGATGCTCGCACACATACACGCTTGTTCATGCACTAACACATTCTTCATCTACATGGCTTCACAGCACGGGCAGAACTTTGCTCCTTGAGCTTGAAGGGGAACCTGAATTATTCCACGATGACATCATCTCTCCCGCTTAAGGGCTCACATCCTGCCTTAACCACATGCAGGCTCATAGGCAAGACAAGATTGTAAAAGGAGGCTAACTGGGGAACTGTTTTCATGATATTTGATAGCACTAATTGTGGTCACTGCTTTCAAAGCACTGTGAATGTAGAATACTGTCAAGAAAAGTCACTCTCACCATATGCAAAATGGGAAATTAATTCCTTTAAAATGAGCTGTTATGAAATACTTTGGAGAAATTCAAGTCATTTGAACAAATCATTAATGAATATGCATGCTATTCCTTAAAGGTGAACATTCAAATTTTGAAAATAAGAATCTTTTTTTAAGGGACTGAAAATAAGAGGCAAAGAATGTTTTTTTCATTTAAAAATGAGAATTGCGAGGTAATTTAACATGTAAGTACTCACTATATATGTGTGCGTGTGGTCCAAGGTATGTGATACTGCTACATTGCAGAGTAATGGCATAATGTGTTTTAGATGAGATAATTGATTTTACAGTGTACAGAGCTCTTTGACTACGTTTTAAGCTTTTAGGGGATCACTATATGAATGCCCTCTATTGTTTCACTTAGCAGTTTGAAAATGCATTACATATCATGCATGAAGCCATCTAGCATGTTTTGCGTTTATGTTACTTTGCTGATCATGTCTAATTTCACATCAGCACAGGCTGCTTCTCTATTGGATGCCTTGCTAGCATTATTACTCCACAAAAGAAATAAATCCTATGAGAATTTGCATATTTTGAAGCCAAAGAGGGAAAAATAATAAATGCAGCTAAATCAATTCTTAAGATTTAACCCTTTGATATGAAAAGGAAGAAAAGAAACTTAAAATGAGGATGAACCAACTTAATAAATTCATAGGTTTTATGAAGAATGTCAGGGTTAATAAACATAAACCCTTCCAGATCAGGAATACTTACTCATTTTTTGTGCCACATTCTGGCAGTTGGGTGAAACCCGTGGATCCCTTTATGCTTTTTTTTAAATACGAATGCTCTTTTTTAATACATGAAATAAAACCTATGAGACTATAAACACAACATAAAGTAGACCGATTTTGAGGTAGACTATGGAAATATAAACAGTCATTACAATTTTAAATACAAACATTAAAGCAGAAACTAAAATAAAGAAATATATATTTGCTTTTAAGAAATTAATCTGACCATGTTCTGATAAACATTGTATTAATTTTAAAGTTGAGGAGAGAGTAAACCCAATATTTTCGGTTATCTGCATCATTTGTAATTCACAATAAAAACTCCCACACTTTCTCTTGATAAACCATTGTGCTTTTTGTCCACATTCATAACTGAATGATTAATAAGCTTCACTTAGATGCTAATGAAAATAAAGATGATTTTTTTGCTAATATCAATCCAGAACAAGTACTCAGTGTTGTAAATGAACTCAACCTAGTAAAGAGAACTGTCATAAACATGCAAACTTCAAACACATTTTTCTAGAGTAAAATTGGTGCTGTGGAAGAATTAAAGCAAGAAAGAAACATTTTTACCTATGATAATTAATGGATATGGAAATATATAGAGAAACATGTAGGTTGAACTTCCCTAATCTGAAAATCTGAAGTGCTGTAAAATTGGAAGCTTTTTGGGTGCTAACATGATGCCACAAATGAAAGATTCCACACGTGACCTCATGTGATGATGGGGGTCAAAATCTAATTGCAGGTGTCCCCAGAATATTGTATGAAGTTACCTTCAGACTACGTGTATAAATTGTATATGAGACATAAATGAATTTCTTGTTTAGATTTTGGTCCCCTCCCCCAAGATATCTCATTATGCATATGCAAATATTCTGAATTCTGGAAAAATCTGTACTCTGAAATACTTCAGGTCCTAAGCACTTTTGAATTTTGCATAATCTTATCATTTTGGACAAGGGATAAGGAAACAAACCACATGCTATTCCATATTCTCATTTGCTACTTTTGATCTTGTTTAAAGATTGAAAAGTAGATATCTGATCATTTTTCTTGACTTGAATGCCAGGCGATGTGATGTGATAATAAAGCAAATATTTCTAAGTACTTCCTCTATGCCAGGCAGACATTGCTTAGATCACCAGATCATTTTTAAACTGAAATCAAATCATGTCACCTCTTTGATGAAAATTCTCCAGTGGACTCTTGACTTGCTGGGATAAGAAGTCAAAATCTGTACCACAGCCTGCAGGGCCTTCATGTTCTGTTCCCTGCTGCCTATCTGATCTCATTTCCTATGACCTGTCCCTTCGCACTCCTCCCCCATACACACACTCTGCTTCAGGAGCACTGGCTTCTTCCTGCTGTTTGAACCTAGCAGGAAGGTCCCTCTTCTCACAGGGCATTTGCAAGTGCTTTTCTATTTTCCAAGAATGTTCATACTTTGGATATGTGCATGACTTGCTCCTCACTCCCCTCAGGTCTCTGCTCAAGTGTCATATGTTGTCGAAGTGACCATGAGTGACCAAACTACATAAAGTATTTTTTAAACAGTGCTTTGTAACTAATAAGCATTTATTAAGTGCCAATTATGTACAGGATGCTGATAAATAAAAACAGAATAAAGCACTGCTATCTTCTCTCAAAGAATTTACATTTTAATTAAAAACAAAGCATAAACATAAAATACAGACACCAATGGTAAAAGCTAAATAAATGGTTCATAGGATACCAGTGGTTCTAAAATGTTTTATATCCATAGCATACATTACCTTGTTGACATTCAATTATTCAACAGATATATATTAGAGAGTTAAAATATACAGGGGAAGATAAAACATGCTGACATGACCTCTGCTCTTATAGATTTGCAGAGGAGACTAACATTAAGCTACTAATTAAACAAAAAATAAATTTCAACTGTAACATATAAATATATGATAATCCAAGTTTGTGAGTGATTTTAAGAGGAGGACATTCCTTCATCTTTTGGAAAGGATATTTTATATTCTTCTGAAGCAGGAATGGGAATTAGCTACTAGAGAGTGAACTCAGTGTTCCAGGATGGGAATAGCACATGTGAAACCCTTGGATGTGAAAGTATGTGATTGTTTTGAGAAAATAAAGGAAAGTAAGTGTGCCTGAATACCAGTATGTAATGTGAGAGTGTCAGCAGATGAGGCAGAAGCTAACGCTTGCTGGATATTGCCTTTTATCCTAAGAACCTTATGCCATTGAAACTTTTCAAACAAAAGTATGATAGAATCTTGTAGTGCAGAGAAATATTAGAAGGAAGAAGTGAAGGCAGAATTGAGGACCACAGATAGGAAGTTATCTTTCAGGTCAGCTAAAAGATAATGGCGACTTAGTCTAGGATGGTGGCCATGGACCTATAAAGCAGTAGATGACTGAGTTTTATTGAGACTAGGCAGACTTGGCAGAACTCAGTGATGAATTGAAAAGGATGGGTCAAAGGGATTGATCCAGGGTTTACTACCTATAGAAATAGGTAAAGGTAAGTGCTTAATTTTGCAATTGGAAAGACAGGCATAGAGTACTGATTGGAGAAAACTCAGGTGCTACTGGGCACAGGTGCTTTATACCCTCATGGGTGTCTCAGTGTTGTCATACTGCTCCTTTCTTTTATGCTCAAGGATATGTGTAAGCAAATGAGTAACAAAATACTGCAAAGGCAACCTTGAATTCACCTTAACATGGTCTTTAAAATATATTTTGGTTGTAAACTCTAATGATAAATACTTTTTTTTTTAAGTTATAAGTTTCTTTAGATTAAACTCATCTGATCCAGACACACCATTTATGTTAGTTATTTTGGTGTAACTATGTGACCAAAATACCTGATGAAAACAACTTATAGGAGAAAGGTTTATTTTGGGTTCACAGTTTGAGAGGTCTCAGTTGACTCCATTGCTCTGGGCGTCAGGCAAGGCAGAATATAATGGCAGAAGTGCATAGCAAAGGAAAAAGAGAGAGAAAGGGACAAGATATACTCCCCGAGGGCATACCCCCAGTGAGTATTTTCTCTAGCCATGCCCCACCTACCTATAGTTACCACCTAGTAGTTCATTCAAATTATTAATCTATTTGATGGACTAATCCACTGATGAGATTAGAGCTGTCATAATTTATTCATCTCTAAACATTGCTTCATTGCCCAACACATGAGCTTTAGGGGCAACACTTCATATTCAAGCTATAATACCATTGTATGTGGACATCTGCTTATATGCACGGTAGATTTATAAGCATTCAGGAAACAAGTCAATTTATCAGAGTGCTTGGGGGAATTTGCCTAGAATCAGTTGGAATTTAATCATCTTATGTAGATAACCAGACAGAAACTTCTGGCAAATGAAACATAAAGGTAGCAGCTTAACATTAAAATTGAAAAAATACAAGCATCTTCTAGGGACAGTGAATAGATCAATGTGATTGGTTTACAAAGTATGTGGGGAAGCTGAAGAAGCTGAGGAGTCTCATTTCTATAAAACAAGAATTTGAACTTTCTTTTATAGGGAATGAGCTGGAGAAAGAGAGCATTCGATTAAGGAAGATTAATCTGATGGCGATGTGTAGATTGGGTTAAAGAGATATGAGACTGGAGATAGGGGGAACATTTTGGGAAGTTTTTACATTTGTTTAATCATTGATAGTAAATGGTCTGGGATAAGAATATAGTACTGTTTTGGAAAGGGCTAGGTATAATTGAAGAGATATTTACTAGAAAATGAAAATGAGCTAGATTGGTGACTTAATGAAAGGATAAAGGAATAATCAATGATGAGCCAACAAAATTTAAAAAAGGAAATTTGAGTTTGGAGGGAAGGAGAGATGTAATGACTTCAGAGTGGTCCTGGATCTCATAATATATAGGTGGAAATTGTAGATATTTTAAAGATTATGCTTGTGTGTTTTAGTGATCATTAAAGTCCCCTTGGGTTTCATTGAAGCCCTATAATGAATTTGATTTCAGTTCATCAGTTTTCCTTTGTTTCATTTTTCTTACAAACATATTTAAATTTTGCTATGTGCCAGGCTGTATTTCAAGAATTTCCTGTGTAAGCTAATAATGTTCACAGCAACCCTGTGGTGTTGACACTGTGATTATGCCCTTTCACAGATGAAGCTGAGTTAACTTGCCTGATATCACACAACTAAGGAGTGAAAACTGGGGGTTCAGAACCAGGCAGTCTGTCTCTGGATATGATGCTCATATCCTTCCATCTGCTGCCCCTTGCTAGAGGAAATGCATGTTTTGTGTACACTCATATTTGCATATATTTGACAGATATTCCATAAGTACTATTTGTTAGGTATTATGCTGGGTACTGGGGATAAAATGATGAACAAAATCAGAACCTGTTCCATTCCCTGTGAAACTTACAGTCTGGAGGAAGAGAAAGTCACTATTCAATTGTTCATGTTCAGGAGCATGGTAGCAGAGACTCTTGAACAGTGTGGATTTTACCAACTGGAAGGAAGTGTAAAGGGTCATGTTTTGTGTGATCTTTTATCTGGGTCCTGGAGTTAATTGGACAAAGACATATGGGAGAGGCAGAAAACACAGTTATATGTAAGGATCATGTGGTGGAGGCACCCTGGAGAGAATGAAAGAGTGGGAACAGGAGTGGTTTTAGGAGAGAGAGGAACCAAAATTCCAGATAAAACTGTCTGCAAGTAGGACTCAAGCTAATACAAACTGTGGAAACCATGTTAGAAATTGAGGGCATGGTACCAGGAAACAGAGAAGTCATTGAAGTTATGGAAGATCTTTAAGCAGGAGAAACAATCAAATTTGCCTTTTGAAAACCCCATTATGATTAGAATACGAAAATCACAGATGAACATACAGCATGAAAATGGGAAACATCAGAAAATGGAGCAAAGAAAGTGATATTTAAATCACCATACAAATGTAAAGAATTTGTTTTAAATTTTTAAAACTTTTATATTTTCCTTCACATATGTGAATTTATTATAGTAACTACAGGGGTAATTATGTAACTAACATTTAACTCTCATCAAGACATTTGTAATAAAAGTACACAGTTTTTAAAAAATTATCATTAAGGAAAATAAGTAATGATTGAACATTGGTACTCAGTACTTTCCAGAACATCTTGTTTAATCCTCAAAACATTATAAGTGTTGCACCTGTAGTACCAAAGAGCTAAATAAATTAAATAACTGTTGTTGGTATTATTTTCATCAGCAACAACTACTGTGACCAAAAGAACAATGTAGAGGAGGAAAAGTTTATTTGAGGCTCGCAGTTTCAGAGAGGTCTCAGTCCCCCATAGATGCTTGTCTCCATAGCTCTGGGTCTGGGGTGAGGCTGCATCATGGCGGAAGAAGATGGCAGAGGAAAGTAGCCCAGGGTATGGCACCAGGAAGCAGAGAGAGCTCCACTGACTAGGGACAGAATATATGCCCTAACAGTATGCCCTCAGGGATCTATCTCCTCTAACCACATCCTTCCTGCCTTCAGTTACCATGCAATTCATTCCAATCAGATTGAGTTACAGTTCTTGTCATCTAATCATTGAACCTCTGTAAATTCTTGTTTTCTCTAACCCATGAGCTTTTGGGGCACACCTCATATCTAATCATATTGTCATCATCAGCAAATTGCTTTATTCTCACAGCATGCCCAAAAATATTGTGCAGTATGAAGTTAACAAAATAACAATAACAACAAACAATAACAGAATTTATTAGACCCTAAAATACATTCAGTTTTGTGGAATCCATCCATAAGACAATTTTGAAAATGTATTCCTTTGTTGAATATTATACAAGTGGGTATCAAAATGTAGCTTTGACTAGCCAGGCAGAGTATTGCATGCCTGTAATCCCAGTGACTTTGAGGCTGAGGGAGAAAGATCACAAGTTCGAGGTTAGTCTGGACAACTTAGCAAAAAGTCTGTATCAAATTTTGAAAATGAAGCACGGGATGTAGCTCAGTTGTAGAGTGCTCTTGGGTTCAGTGCCCAGTACAACATCAATAAAATAGGTTTAACTAAAACATTAGAATTAGTGACTCTGTAAACTCAAAATTTGTTTACAATAATTTATCGATTAGCACATCTTAAAACATGAAGATTTGTTGAAAATTAAAATTCAAGATATATTTTAAAAGAATTTTCTAGCCTACTTCCTTAAGGTAATATCCTAATTATGGAAGTGACATAGAAAATAGATATACATTCTCAAAAACAGTTTTTAAAACTCTCATGGATTTGGTTGATCTACTGCAATTAATTAATAATTTGAAATTACTATTAATATTGTCGAACATCTGAGGGACTGTCACATTTGGCATTCACAATGCCTTTCTCTAAGAAAACTTCTGTATTCCATTTCATATTTCACTCTTCCAGTTGTTTTCCTGTTTCTGTGATGTAAAAGTTCCCCAAGATAGAGGTGATGAGAGAAAAATAAATGAGTATTTACCTTTGTACAATTTATACAATTATCCTCCAATCCATTCTTGACAATGACATAATTATTTTTCCAAACCTCACCTATGATCGCATTACTTCTAAGCTTAAAATATGAAAACCTTTTATTACCCTGCCTTATGAATACTCAGATTGCAAACTGGCAACTCCTCCTATATTATATATCCAATTGCTCAAAAATCAGGCTATTATCACATGAAAATATCTGACTTTCACATTTTTCTGAAACATTAGAAGACCCCACGATATTGGGACTCTATTTCTCTATGGTGACCATGAATGAATAAGGGTGCCCCTCCTGGACACGGAGTGATCGCTTTAGGTGTGCACACTCATCTCCACTCCTCACCGTCCTCTGCAGCAAGCCATGTCATTGTCATTCTTTTGTTTCATCTGCCTGGCCTCCTGTGAAGCCTTTGAGTTCATTAACCCCAGTAGAGATTCCAACTGTAGTGATGTTTATGAAGCATGAAAGACCCTTTGCTATTCTGTCCTGGTCTACCTTTCTACTCTCATCCTGTCCACATGCACCCTGTACTCATTCCTGACTCCCAGGCTTGTTTAAATCTGTGGGATAATTCACTTTCCCAATGCCCTGTCCTTTGTGTGAGCACCAGAGATGCTTCAGTTTTGTAAGTGGCTCTACCTTTCTAAGACCTTCCCTACTGATGCCTAGTCCATCACTCCCTGAGATAAACACTAATCCCTAAAGTTCCCGAAGAACTAAATTTAAACCACAGCTTACCTTCTTCTGTAATTCTTACAAAGTTACATGATTTTTTTTTTTTTTCTGTCTTACTCAACAAGACATGGAGCATTGCTAGAAAGGAACCTGGGCCCTATCGTTTTTGCCTTTCATTCTCCAGTGCCAGCGTTACAACTGGCAGAGTTGTAATTTAATAATGATTGGTGGAATTGAATTGAATTTCTATTAAAAATTTAGAGAGCCTCACCAATTAATTGTATCTTAAAATATAGAACTAGAGTCCTGCAGGTTTTAAGAAGCTTATCTCTTTCTATTCATATATAAACAGTTAAGTTGGGAGAACAAAAGCTTTTTATAATAGCAGAGCATTTGGGTAATGATCCTCATGTTGATGTATAGAAAAATTGGGCACAAAGTATTTAAAAACAAAAGGAAGGTATTTGTTCTTAGGTTGCATAAAGCTACATGTTTTCCTTTGTGAAGCATTTGATGCTTCCGAAACAATTGTTAAGACATGGGAAATTTTTATAGACTTTATTTTTCAGCTTTACTAGTATAAGTGGCAAAAATTGTGTATCTTTGTGGGGTAAAACATAACATTTTTATATATGCATACATTGCAAATTATAAAATCAATATAATTGATATGTCCGTCACATCACTTTTTTGGGATGAGAACATGTAAGTACTATTCTCTTGGCTATTTTCAAGTATAATATACTATTACTCATTACAGTCATCCTGCTGTATGGTGGATTCTGCCTAACTTGTGCCTAAACATTGTACCCATATGTCCACATATTCCCATTCTCAACCCTCCCTTATCCAGGCCCTGGGAGCCACTGTACCACTCCCTGTTTTTAGGAGTTTGACTCTTTTAGATTCCAAATGTTAGAGAAGTTTTAGTTTTCCATTAAAGCTGAGTGGAAAGTACACCAGAATGGTACATTTGTTACAGCCCATGAGCCTACATTAACACATCATTATCACCCAAAGACCACAATTTACACTAGAGTTCACTCTTCATGTTAAACATTCTGAGTTTTGACAAATGCGTGACTCTATCCAGTAGTACAGCACCATATAGAACAGTTTCAGTGACCTTAAAAATCCTGTGTGCTCAGTCTTGTGATCCCTCCCGCTCTGTTTTCCCCTGATCTTTTCACTGTCTTCTTAGTTTTGCCTTTTCAGTTTGTTATATAGGTTGAGACATCCATATGCAGCATTTTTAAATCGACTTCTTTCACTTGGTAATATGCATTTAAGCTTCCTCTATGTCTTTTTATTGGTTGATAGCTCATCTCTTTTTATCACTGAATATTTTATTATCTTTCCATGCCACCATGTATTTATCCATTCACCTAGTGGGGTCCTTCTTGGTTACCTCCAAGTGTTAGTAATTACGAATAAAGGTGTTATAAACACCCTGGGCAGGTTTTTCAGTAAGTGTAAAATTTCAACTCATTTACATAATAGCTAGTATTGTCTACCTCCTCTTTTGCACCTGAAGTTTGAGAACTAGATTTTGTCTTCATTTCTAATATAATTTTATAATATACCAGAACTTATTTCAAGTAATCCAAAATGCTTCACTTATTTCTATCTCTGTTATTTAAGTGAGGATCCTTATAATTTTAGAGAAAGAAAGGTGTGCCAAAATTCTGTAAGAAATCTTATACCTTACTTCTTTTTTATGATGTGAATATTGTTATAATATCACAGCATGAAAATTTTACCAATATTTTGATATAAGACTTGATCTCTATAATGTGGAATTCATCTTGGAAAGGGAGAAAGAAGGAGGTCCATTTGGAACTCAAGCTGAGTACATTCAGTTACCACTATACTAAATCATATTTCTCTGCTTGAGGCACAAGGTCCTATTGTAGAGTTATGAGAAGAAGGCTATGATAGTAGAAAGTTTGTTTTTTTTTTACCTCACCTTAAAAAAAGTCTTTAATTTTGATCTTAGAGAATGTATCTTCATCTTTTCTAAAGCTACTTGGTATTTATATTTAAACACCTTGGTACTATGAATGTTCCAATGAAATAATTTTACTGAAAGAGATTATTTTTCAATAAAATATATAGTGAAACTAAAAGCAGCATGGGGATACAAATGGAAACATTATTTCCATGATGGAAAGTGTGACTTTATTGCCTGCATATTTGAACAGTACATTCTATATGCCCTTTGGAAAGGAAAGATATTAGTTCTTGGCAAGTACCAGGCCTTCCTCTGTTTTACATCTGAAATGTCTACTTGATGTGATCGAGGGGAGTGTGTGTCTCAAACTTTTGTGAAGACTGAATTATTTAAACTACAAGTTTTAAATTTTCTGTTCACATTATAGAGGGAATTAAAGATGCCATTCTCTCAATCTTATTTTTTTATTTTATTCTGAGCTTGAATAGATGGCAGACAACACATAATTCTTTGTTGTGTTACTTGGCCAAAAATTAGTGACATAAATCAAATGATGAAGTATATTAAATTTGAGGCACTAGTGAGTTATCATGGAGTAGTGAAAAGTGTACGGATATAAAGACAGAATGATTTGGTTTGAACCGTGTATAAACCCAGTTTGTTCAGATGGGAAATGGACATAGTATTATTTACCTAACTTGTGATGTTGTGTTTTGAGAATTCAATAGAATAACCCATCTGGAGAGAGTCTCACGTTCCCAGAGGACAGTAGGCACTCATTGCTCTGGTTCCCTTCCTCTTGACCCCACCATAAATTTCAGAGAGCAAGTCAAGTCCCTCAAATGCATAAAGTACCTATTTGTCACAGAAGTAGTATAATGTTAAGTAGTATAATGTTAAGTAAGATCCTGGTTCTCCCCGTATAGATTATTATGTGTGAAAAATAAATGTCACTACTAGCTTTTTGAAGCTAATAATAACTATAACACCATAAACAGAATATAACAATTCTGAACACTACATCAGTAAGTGGAGTTTTCATAAGTGACCAGCAACTTGTCTACCTCAGTTCCTACACACAGAGGAACTAGTCAAGTGGTCAAATATAAAAACACCAAGTAATGATGAACTATGAATGTGCTTATCTAGTATAAGGGCGATTAGCCTCATATGACTATTTAAATTTAAGTTGATTAAAATAAAACAAAATTAAAAAGTTAATTTGCCAGCCACACTCACTACTGTTCAAATGCTCCATAGAGTTTAATGCACTGGTTATCACAGAAAACTGATCAGTACCAGAAAACTAATCCAGAAACTGAGTTTAAATTTAGGATGGATGTATGAAGAAATCAACAGTCTTTTCTGAATTCTTGCAATCATAATGAAAAATATAAAATGTTTAGAAGAAAATATGAGAAAAGTAAATCATAGGCAATTTGATATGTAAAAACATACTTGTACTGATAATGATAATGAATAGTAGTTACTGAAGACTTACTGTTAAAATAGAATTGAATATAAAAGAGAAGACTGAGACACAGACTTGAAGTAACTTGCATGAGATATCACTTCACAAATATAATAAAGTATTAATATAACTAAGTATTAAGTAATTGAACTCCAAAGCCCTAGCAAGTAATTCACCTGAGATGAGGTGGGTTAAATTCCATTGCTGTAGAAATTCTTCAGAGTTGAGCAGTGAATGGAAAGCTAAAATGTAAGACATATCAAGAGCCTACACATGCAGGCTCTCTTTCAAGGCCCCAGATTGGGTGTGGTTTTTTTGTTTGTTTGTTTTTGTTTTTGTTTTTGCATCTAAGATATTCTTGTCCACAACTGTAAATTTCTCATCCATTTGAGTATATGTTTCTAAAATTACTAAAGGCAGCTCTGTATTCTAAACCTGCTCTTCCCATTTTCTTTGGCAAGGTGAAAAGTTGATATCATTCAATATATTAGTTGGTTTTAATTTAATGTTCATTAGGAAAGAAAAGATCACAGATGGATGTTCTTCCAAGATTTTCATGAAAACTGAGAAAAATTTACGTTTAAAAATCATTGAACAAAAAGTCTCCAGAACATAACCAATATCTTTGTGTAAGACATCTAAAAATATTTTTAGTTCCAAATGTTTTGAATGCTATATTATTGAATCATTGGTTCTTTAATTTGAGTGAAATCAAGAATTTTGCTTCTAAATTCTTAATTACAAATGGTGCACAACTCTAGGAAAACCCTTGACTCATAGGAAGAATATTGGGTTCTGCTAGACCTGGTGGCACACACCTATAATCCCAGAGGCTCAGGAGGCTGAGACAGGAGTATCAGGATTTCAAAGGCAGCCTTAGCAACTTAATAAGGCACTAATCAACTTAGCAAGATCCTGTCTCTAAATAAAAAAAAATACATATATATTTTTATATATATATGTTTTGGATGCTATATATGTTTTTATATATATATATATTTTAAAAATATATATATAATATATATATATAAATATATATATTTTTTCATATATATATATGAAATATATATTTTTCATATATATGTATATGAAAAAAAAGAGGCCTGGAGATGTGGTTCAATATCTGATACAAAAACAAAAAACAAAAAACAAAAAAAACCAACCACATTGGATCCTACAAGCTATGTACTGCTGCTCTCTGCCGGTGAGCAGAAATCCTTATTCCTACTTCTATGTAATGGACTCTATGTGTGAAGGTTCAAGAGTCATTTTGACTAGTGAAGGTGAATTAAAAATTCTACCAAAAAGTTGTTTTTTCTCCATGAAGATTGGAATTTTCTATTCATAGTTTGCTCTTTTCTAATATTCCACTGATACAGAAGCACTGAAGTAAGTATCCCATAAATCACCTGAATACCATGTAATTAGATCAATACTGACTTCTCCTGCATTGGAAATTCCTGAGTTATGAAGTATTGATACCCAGCTTATATTTTATTTGTACTAATATAACTATGATATCTTTCAATATGATTGCATTGAATTTTAAGGAAATACTTAAGATTTTGGAATGTGATATATAGATGATTATTTATAAAGACTTCAAGCTTGTAGGGAGAAAATTTTCATTTTTATCCTTGGTGCTTGTCCTTGTAAGTTCTAAAAGAGTAGGTTAAACGATTTAGGAGAACATGTTCCTTGTAAGTATTCTCTAAAATGTGCCCCTTTGTGAATTAAGTGTCAACTCAATCTCTTGCTTTCTCAGAGCAATATAAATATAACTTTCTTTTTTTTCCGCACAGATCATGAATCTCATTCCCCTTAGCATGCACTTACTTATGTTAAGTATTAGTTCTTAGATCATAGTTTTTGTATGCAAACTCATTAGTTTGAAGTGGTTTCAAAATCTTGCCCACCATTGCAAGGATATAGGTAGTTGATATTAAAACATCTCCATGCTTGGATTTATTTATATTATTTTAAAATACATCTTTATTGCTTTATTCACATTATGAGCCAGCTTTATAGCCAAGTATTGTACATATTTTGGGGCAAATCCTTTTACTGAAATAATGTTTGGCTGATGTAATACATCCATTTTGGTTTTATTGTTTGAAAGTATTGATAAAATGTAAAGACACTAAAAATCCTACTACTTCTTTAGGAATTATATAAAATGAGAAGTAATTGATTCTCTATGCATAAATCAATCCCTTCCTCAAAGGTAATTACCACAATTTGATTATATCCTTATTGAGAGTAATCCTAAAATTACTTCTTGAAGTAATCCTAAATTTATAGTCTAAAATAAATACATATGTATATATATGTATGTGTGTATATATATGTATTAAGTACACCATAAGGATTTGGATTTTATACACAGTCCCTTATTTGTGTATGAATATACGTATACCTGTTAAAAAATTTGTTTCTGCTTTAAGATTATACTTGGGACATATTTATGGTTCAGTACTGGTATAGTTATTTGTCTTGTTCTTTCTAAATGATTGCATAGAGTAGCATTGCACTTGTACATATTATCTGACCATCCCTCTCTTGACATGTTCTAATTTTTCTAGTCAATCAGTATTGCAAGAATTATACTAGGACATGTATTTTAAGTCCTAATGCCATTATATATATATATATATAATGTATTCTTAAAGTAAATTGCTAGATTTAAGGAGATATATTTCAAAATTAAAGTACTAATGGATATTTGAAATACTTTACAAGAAACATAATATTCTCCTTATGATTATTTTTACAACTTATATACCAAGCATTTCTTTGAAAACCTGGACCAAATCTGTTAAGCAGATTATTCTATAGGCAACCCCATATATAGTTTTTATAACTATTATGCTTGAAGTATGTATCTGTATAAATATTTGTATATCCCTGCTGAAAGTTTTATTTTATCTACCAAAATCAAATTTAGCCTACAAAAAAGGGATGGATCTTTGAGATTAGACAACTATAGCCTTTGAAGAACACAGTAATGGAAAAATTTTGTTTTTCAGCCTCAAAATTGCTGAGCATGAAGTAATGTGTTAACAGTTTGATGTAAAGAGGATTTCACCAATCCACGTAGGCCACTATTTCAATTTTTATAGTCATTCCTGTATATGAATTTAATAATCTTTAGTTGGTTATTACATTTACAGTTTTCCAATAAATAAGGGAAACAACAAATCTATGAATTTAAAGTTTAAGTTGTTCCTTACCCTTGATCATTTTGCTCTTGGAGGCAAAGCTTTATGTGGCTCACTTTACTAAATCTTGTAAATCACACAGATCACTTTTTATGGCTTCATGCAATGCCCTGGAAACTGGTTATATCCTATTAAGGAAAAGACAACTATGACACTTGGTACAGTGCCAAAGGAGATTTGCTGGCTAAAATCTTATAAAAGACTGTTAATGAGAATGTCCGTCCAGGTTCACACCCCCACTTAAGAGTTTCTTATCTCAAGAATGAAATGATGCAGAATATAAATTGGATCCTTCAAGATCACAAAGCATAGTTCATTTGAGAATTATATTTATTTTATAGAGTAAAACTATATCCTATGGTTTAAAAGTCAATAGTTTGGAAGAAAGACTATACAATGTTATTTTTAAAAGAGTTTTAATATATGCCTCTCTTAGTACCAGTATGCACATGTCTAGATAAGTTTTGCTACTGTCTTTTGACTTTATAATTCTTGGGAAATTTTTATGATATATGTGTATGTATATACTTAAGAATATAGGAGTATACTCTGTATATTTTAGGTATATAAAAATTTATATGCATATATAATTTTCATATACTACATTTTTGCATTTTTTCACAAATGAAAAAGCATTTATAAATACAGTGAAAAATGCAGACAGAATATGTTCATGATAAAGAAAGCAAAAAAAAAAGAAGAAATAGAGAAGAAACAATTTGAGCCAGGAAAGGCACATTTAGGCACATTTCCTACAAAGTGCTAAAAAGGCAAGAATGTGTGCTTGCAGGCACAAAGTTTTTATGTCTCTTAATGCCAGGTAAGTTTCATTAGCATTACATTTCCTTTTTTTATAATTCTTCACAAACCTATTTATTGATGTGAGGTCATTCCAAAACATTTTCTTGAAAACTTAAAATGTGTTTTTAATGTGTCATAGTGATGACTTTGCCAGATATTCCACCAGAGTGAGATTTCTTTATTTTTCAGAGTCTGCCATTGAAGAAGATTCCATGCAAAGCCAGTGCACCCTCAGGCTCCTTTTTTGCCCGAGATAATACAGCAAATTTCTTATCCTGGTGCCGAGATTTAGGGGTGGATGAAACATGTCTATTTGAATCTGAAGGTCTGGGTATGTATTTCCTTCAGAAATTTAGCTGATAAAATATTTAAATTGTATTTATCTTAGTAGATATTAATCATTTTTTTCTATGATGGAATTATACAGATTATTACCTTTAAAAAGTATGGCTTGTTTTGAACTTGTAGAACTCTTGTGAACTTGTTCCACTGCATGTGGAAAAACATATATGTCCTCTTACTATTGCTAACCTTGTGGATAAGAGAATAGAAACAGATGTGGCACAATCCTTTCCAAGCTAAAAATGTGAGCAATTAATGCAACTTGTTCAGTGTTTGGAAAGCACAAGGACTACCAGGCTCTGGTTGGGCTAGAAAGTTAGCTATGTATGTTCCAGCCATAGAAACACCATTTTCCTTTCTCCTCAACAAAGTATGAAAACTTTGTATCTCCCATCAGCTCTGTATTGAAATTGAAGTTTGTTAGTTTATATATTTATCTATTTTTTTCTTAGAGGTAGAAGTTAGGTATGAAAGGATATTGAGATAATCAAAGATAATGAAATAAAAGGCAGATACTTTCTCTGAACACCTACACAGATTATTGTTTTATTCTCTGAATGAATTTTGGCAAGTCCATTTCCAGATCATAGAGTGAGCTTTTGTATTTCCTTTGAAGAAAGTATATATTTGGACTATTTAGTGTTACAACAGTACCCAATACCCTGGAATTGAATGTTCCAACCTCATGTATGGGCACCACTGCATGATAACTCTTAACATGGAGAATATCAGAATTAAAGTACCTTCTTAGTGAGATGGAACCAAGTAAAGAAAGAAAACATTAAATAGAAAGAAAAAGAAAATTCTCATTCTTTTGCCTGATGATTCAAAATTTAATCCACAAAATCCTATAATACCAAATATTAACATTAAATTAAGCTGAGATTGTTAGAACATTTTAGACCTGAAAGAAAATTGAAGCAAAATAAGTGCACAGTAGTGTCCCATAAACAATAGTGTGCTGCTTAAATGCTTATAAAATAGTTGAATTTTGAGTGTTACCATTTCATCACATAAAATAAAAGAAATTGGAAAGAAGAAATTAAAATACATATCACATATGTATATCACATACCTATGTGTTTATGTATATCACATACAGGTGTGTGTGTGTATATATATATTATCCAAGTCTTAGTCACAAAGAATATGCTCA
>JAJEJO010003543.1:0-61057 GCA_020662805.1 Glaucomys volans
AAATTCAACATCTGCTTTTAGAACATTCAGGAATTTTTCTTTTTAACTATTTTTAATCCGTGTTTGGTTGGATCCACGAGTCAGAACTCACAGAAATGGAGGGCTAACTGTAGTTTTAGTTAATTAGCAGGATAATAAATAAGAGAGCATTATCTCATGCCATTCTGGAGCTGCAGGCAGATATAAAAACAGTCCTCAGTTAAGTGTTATCTAGAGTTTAAAATAATTGTCAGATACACCATGTCCCTCAAATAGATTACTATTTAAATCTTAAACCTTCCCAGAAGATTATTTTATGTATGTTTTGTACAATAATCTGCAGATATTCCTTGAAGTAATTTTACCTTCTTGTACTGCATAATGAGAATCAATGAATAATTTAGAGCATAGAGACCAGTGTAATTAATACTGGTATCAAAATGTTTAAAACTAAAAGAATTCATAATGATTCCTTTGAAACTGTGATTTTTTTTCAGGCTTTTGGTAAATGTTTCTTATTATTTTCAGTTTGAAAATAAGTGAAGTCTTTGAATTTTTAATGAAATCTGAATGAACTTGTAAAAGACCAAAGTTAACTTTAAATCAACTGAAGTTCTTAAATAAAATACATTCTGCTTATTTTCAGTGTCCTAATTATGAAAATAAGCACCATTCTTCCCCAGGTAGTTTTACACAGGTTGTTTTGAACTAATGATGTATTATTTATTTATTTGTTTGTTTGTTTATTTTTTGGTGCTGGGGATTGAACCCAGGTTTGCTTTACCACTGAGCTACATCCCCAGCCCTTTTTATTTTTATTTTGAAATAAGTCTCACTTAGTTGCCCAGGATGGCCTGAACTTAATATCCTCTTGCTTCAGCTTCCTGAATAGCTGGGATCACAGGTGTGCACCACCATGCTCAGCCAATCAAGTGTATCACATCCCAGCTGCACATCTGATGAACCAGGATGTAAAGACAGACCATAGAAGTTGTCCCTTAAGGAAAGCAATGCTTTTGGATGCCTGAGTGGGCTCATGGTCCTTGGCTCAAATTGTTCTTTGCCTAGATTCTCAATTCCTTATAAAATCTGTGGCTACTTGGTCATTTATAATCTGTGTTTCACCCCATCTTCACAAAATCTTTCAGCAATTCTTGCCACTCTGGGAACAGTCACCTTGGCTCTAGGAAGTGATGCTGTGTTCTAGCTGGGGCTGTGTGGCCTGCAGAATGGAATGGCACCTGAGTGCTCCCATCCCCAAACCTCTGCCTGCCTATCCCACACAGGGTATGAGCTGCTCCTCAGTCTGGGGCAATCCCAGCTTCCACCTCCAGGGCTCAAGTCCATGAACAGAAATACAACCTCCTCTAAGGGCAACCCATTTTTCATCCTCCCCTTTAAAAATGTGGGCTAGAAGAAAGGAACCCAACTTCAGTCTTCCTTTTTTTTCAGTATACTCAAGGAGGCAATCTTCAAAAACATAGGGAAACATTCCTTTAATATTTACTGTGGCAAACTGACAACGTGTGTGTATAAATTCCAGGCACAGCTTATCACTTGTCACTTCCTATTTTAGTAGCTACTATTTTGGTAAATGTCATAGGACTTGAAGAGCCCTTGAGTTAGGAGCCCCTGAGTCCTTCATTCACAAATTATGATGTGAGTTTAAGTAAGTCACCTTGTGGATCCTTCTCAATACATTAATTTATTTGCTACTCACAGTGAGATTCCTAAAAGCTGCTATTGTTGCCTCTGTATTTTAGGTGCAGAAACTGAAATGCAGGACCCCTTTCTACCAGCTTTGGAGTGGAGGCTGAGAGCAGACCCCCAGGGGGTCTCTGAGATCAAACTCTTAGCTCTATTCCTGCTACTTTGGAAAATTGTGACTTAAAGTAATTTTTTTTATTGTTTGTAAGACCACCTTAAATTAATTAAAACAATGGCCCAGGAACAGATCCAATTTCATCCTCTTTAAAAGACAAAGCTAGTATGACACCAGTTAATTGTACTTTAACTTGTGTTAAAGTGTAGCTTGCCAGTGTTTCAGCCATTGCCTCAGTTCTGCCCTCTCCCCTTTATCCCTGGCCGTTCTTTTACCTGGGGGAGCTTGTGGGTTGAATCTGCTCTCTGCTTTCCTGTGGTTGGCAGGAGTGATACTCTCGTTCAATGTTCAGTTCTAGTCCTGTGCTTCAATCCTGAACAGCACTAAGATTTGACCAATTTTAGTGGGGAAAGATGAAACCCAATGTTCTCATGAGAGATTACTTTTAGTTTGCTGTTTTTTTAGAATGGAAAAAATCTTTTATAAAAATCACTATTATCTGTGAACATTGTTAGACAGAATAGATAAATTGTGAAATAGTTTATTTTTATTCACATCTATTAATTACTATTACCTTACTCGTATTTGGATTTAGCTCTTTTAATTAAGTTGAATTAGAACCAAGGTATAGTTTTCAAACTTGAATTATATAAGTTGGCTATAAGTGTTATACTGTGGAAGTAATTTGTTTTTCCAAAGTAGAGAACATTTTGTTCTCCATTTTGCATGTTTCTATTATTTTTTCTTAGATATTTTAACATATTAGTGTTTGTCCATGCTAACATAGACCCAAAGATGTTTACATAAACATTTCACATTTTTTTTTTAAGTTTAAAACTATAAATCACTAGTGCATGTTTAATAGTATAAGTAATCCACGTACAGCACAAGTTCTTCTAGGTGCTTTGTGATCTTGGTCAGTTGAAGAATTTCTGAAGAAAAAAGTTCAATGTTTATGTTCTATTTTAGGTGTTAGGAATTTACAGTTGTATGAAATACAGTTTCTATCCTATCCTACTTTGTTAACTAAGAATTTAGTAAGGCCGAGAACTATGGGCAGATTTATTATGGCAGAGAATCATAAACTTCATAACTTAATGTAGACATAAACTAGTGTTGTATCCATAATGTGGTATACGAATGAGTTCTTAAATTTTCTGTCATTGTGACAAAATTTGTGAGAAAAACACTTTAAAGGATGAAGATTTATTTTAACTCACAGTTTTATGGGTTTTAATCCATAGCTAGCTAACTCCATTGTTTCTTGACCTGTCATGAGGCAGAGCATCATGGTGGAAGAGGGTGGATTAATCCACTGATGTAATCAGAGCCCTGGTTATCTGATAATTACCTAAAAGTCCCATGTCTGAACATTACTGAACTGTGGACCAAGTCTATAACACAGGAAACTTTGGGGGGCATTTTTGTATCCAAATCATAGCAACAAGCATGGCATACATAGAAACAAAGTTTTCCCTAGAACTGTCAGGGAAGTGTCTGAGTTGATACCCTTTCCTTGAGCTGGGTCTGGAATAGGAATTGAGTTCACCTGATAGGCAAGATTGGAAAGGGTGATGTAGGAAAATGAAATGACATTTACATTAAGAAAGAAGAACGAAGATGCATGGTGCTTTTTTTTGTTGTTGTTTTTTTTTTTTTTGGAACCGGGGATTGAACTCAGGGACACTCGGCCACTGAGCCACATCCCCAGCCCTATTTTGTATTTTATTTAGAGACAAGGTCTCACTGAGTTGCTTAGGGCCTCGCTAAGTTGCTGAGGCTGGCTTTGAACTCGCGATCCTCCTGCCTCAGCCTCCCAAGTCGCTTGGATTATATGCCCGGCTTGCACGGTGCTTTTCTGCTGTAATTAATGGCATCGTTTCTCTGGTGCTTGGGATATGGTGGAGAATGGTGGGAAATCTTAGAGAAAAGTTGTTTCATAGTCTTGGAGTCTCACATGGAGGATGTATTAGGTATTCATTACTGTGACAAAATTCCTGAGAAAGATAACTTAAAGGAGGAAAGATTTATGTTGGTCATAATTTCAAAGGTTTTAGTCCATTATCAGCTGACCTATTATTTCTGGACCTGTGGTAAGGCAGAACATCATGGCCAAGGGTGTGGTGGAGCAAAGCTGCTTCTCTCATGGCAGCTGAGAAGTAGAGCGAGGGAGGGGAAGGAACCCAGAACAAGATAAAGTCACCAAGGGCATTCCCCCAAGGATTTACTCCCTTCAACTTGGTTTCATCTCTTACAGTTTCTGTCACCTCCAAATAATATCATCAAATTATGACTTATCATCAGTGGATTAGTCTGATGATAAGGTTAACACCCCATGATCCAATTATTTCCTCAATACCCTACCTCTGAACATTGCTGCATTGGAGATCAGACCTTCAACACATGAGACTTTGGGGGATATTCCATATCTGAACTGTAACAGATGAGTTTGGATTTATATTACAGACAAGTGAAGCTCCATCATTAGTTTTTTTGTTTATAAAAAATTTCCATATTAGTATATAGCTTTCTGTTTTTAAATTTTTTTGAAAAATTTGTTGACTATACAAGCAACACACATCCTCCAATCACAACAAGCAAAGAGTTTTTTAAAGTATACAGTTTAAGTCTCACTCTCCACTTCAATAACCTTACCACTCCAAGATAAATATCATATATATATATATAAAATGCATATTATATATATAAAACCATCTGTTGAAGGGGTCTTGTCTGTTGCCCCAGAAATAGTGACCAAGACCACCACTGCCAATGATGGATCCAACAATTTCTCTCATTGTAAAGAAAGTCACTGGGCCATTGAGATACTCTTAGGTGTCCTAGTAGGAAGCAGACACACCCTTTCATGGATCATCCACTGTCCAACATCCTCTGCCTTTTCCAGGTGAAGAGATAACAAGGGAGAAAATCCGTTGTTATTAGGTGTCCTTGCAGAAAGCTCAGTAGGTGCAAACTACCCTCTTTTCTCTCTGAAGGGTGGGACTGTTCTGTAGTGACTTAGATTGACGGGGACTTCAAGGAGAGAAGACTCACACTTGATTCTGTGATGGAGCCTCTTTAATTGCTGGTGCATTCTGATCCTGTCCCTGTAGAGAGCATTCTTGGAGGTGAGGAGTTTAAAAGTGAATGTAGAGATGATGTTTTCTTCTCTGAAGATTTCTAGAAATGACAGTCCTGCTAAGAAAGGACTGTGGAATTGTGTGCCTTCAAAGAAAACAAAGGTGGTGATGGTGGGAGTTCATAGCTTGTTACTATATCCTTGGAGGGTGTGGAAGTTGGCTTCAGTAGTCCCCTTGTTTCTACACTGGAAGGAATGGGAAGGACAGATGACAGGACAGAGGTAAAGCAGGGGCATAGACAACCATCAGGGTCTGGAGGGAGACATGGTGCCAAGAAAGCCACAGTCACATGTGTGGAGACTTGCTGATACACAGAAGCCATGGGCAGCTGAGAGGTGACGATGTGCCTCCATGGGATGAGTGTCTCTTCTTCCCTTATTCCAGAATTTTCCACTCACAACTTGTTTTAGTTGACTTTTCATCACTGACTGAAACAGCTGACAAGAAGAAGTTAGGAGAGGAATAGAAGAGGGAAGGCTTATTCTGGATCCTGGTTTCAGAAGTTCAGTCTGTGGTCAGCACTTTCCAAGGCAGAAGAGCATGGCAGAAGGGCATGGCAGAAGATAGCTCTCAACTCATGGCAGCAAGGAAGTGTGGAGGGGAGAGAGAGAGAAAGAGACGAAGAGAGAGAAGGGAGGAAGGGGCCAGGGACAGATATAGTCTTCAAGACCATGCCCCTGGTCATCTGTTTCCTTTAGCCGTGTCCCACCTGCATACAGTTACCACCCAGTAGTCCATTCAGATTACTAATCAATCCATCAAATGGATCAATCCACTGATGAGGTTACAGTGCTCAAAATCTAATCATTTCACTTCTGAACATTGCCAAGTTGCTTACGCATGAGCATTTTGGGGGCCATTTCCAGATTCAAACCATAATACACGCCCTTACCAGGAGGACTAGTTTTTGAAACAAGGGGAGGAAGTATCTAAAGCCAGATCTTTTTGTCATCCCTCCTCTACTTCGGATTATAATGGGGGGAAGAGAAAGAAGCCCACATCAAACAGGTCTGGGCTATGATGGAGAAGGGGCAGAGTTTTGCGTGATATATAAGATGATATTTGAAACTGAAGTGAACTCAGTTTTAACAATAAAAAATAATGTAAAAGTTAAGGATTCTGACCAAGACACTAGGGGAATTGAAAATTCAGTAGGATATTTGAAAACAGTAGTTGGGGTTGGGGGTGAGTGGGTTATACAACCTAAATTTATTTCCTATCTTAAGAAACTAAAACTTCTCATGTTTCACATATACAATATCTAAATAGGTCAGACTTTTGTAGCTTGAGGTTTACACAAAGAAATATCACACAGACAAATTTCTGCGTCAGTATATGTTGATTTAGTTTGTCATTTTCATTGCTGTGAAGTAGCTATTGAATTGGTTGTTATACCATGAACTATCCCTTCTTGATGGACATTTTAAAAATTGTGTATAATACACACTACTGCAATAAACAGCTTTGTAGTTATTATTTTGAATAGTTATCCAAATGGAATTTCTAGTTAATAGGGTAAAAGATATTATGTTTTGTTATCTACTATACAAAAACAAAAAATCTTGATTCTGTTAGTCCAGCCCCTATTTCTTGCTTCCATTCAAATTCATGTCCATCTCTCTAGCAAGCCCTTAAAATAAGAAAATATCTTTATGTTCTTGTAAAAAGCTAGACAATCAAAAGAAGGTATCACAATGGCGGCAGATTTTCTAATCTTCAGACCATTTGATTGAAATGAGAAGGCAAATAGCCATGTTGCTCTTAGGTCATAAATCAACACTCAATGTTCCTGAAGTGTGGGAATGACAGATGGGGAGCCTCACGTTCGCTACTCACATCAGGTAAAAACAGTCTAAGCCCTCAACACTCAGAAAGCAAACGTCAGTCTGTTCTATAACCACCTGAAGTTCTCACATGGGACTTAAATCTGCAGCACTCTTATTTAGATTATAAATCTTCAGTGTTGTGGTTACTTCATTAATAATGAGAAATCAAGCCAAAAAAGTAAAATTGAGACTTTGCCTTTATCTATGTATTATCTCCACTATGGCACTCAATGACGGGCAGGAACTTTAAATACCAACAGGGTGAATGAGAGTCTGAGCAGGTCATTTCACTCTTTCATGGGCTTTCCAGCCTCCAGGGGATGTGGTTGATATGCACATTCTGAGGCAGAAGGTCTGGAGGGGATGCTGAGAGTTAACAACTCTCCAAGTGGAACTACAGCTGTTGTGATTAGCAAGGTGACAACAAATAGGAATATTTCTTATATAACTAAAGATGCTAAAAAAAAGCCTCCCCCAACCAATGTCTACATCTAATGACTGGAACTCATGAACATGCTACCTTATATATAAAAGAAAGGATTTTTCAGATGTGATTAAATTAAGGATCTGGAGATGGGGAAATTATTCTGGAGTAGCCAGGTAGAATTCATTTGTTTCCTTTTTTATAGCCATACCCCCCTTCCTTTTCTCTCCTGCTCCTCCTAGAAATTATGAATCTGTTCTTTACCCCATTGATAATCTCATTTCAAGAACACTGTATTAATGAAGCCGTGTGTGGTGGTGCACACCTGTAATCCCAGTGGGCTGGGAGGCTGAGGGGAGGAGGATTGCAAGTTCAAAGCCAGCCTCACCAATTTAATAAGACCCTAAGAAACTTAGTGACGCTCTGTTTCTAAATGAAATACAAAAAGGGTAAGGGATATGGCTCAGTGGTTAAGTGTCCCTGGGTTCAATCCTCAGTACCAAAAAAAAAAAGATGCATAAATGAATACTGTGGATACCGTGAATAGAGCACTTGTGAGCATCTGTATGCAAGTATTTTTGCGTAAATCCATTTTCATTTCTCTAGCATAAATACAAGTAGAGGAGACCCAGAATAGCCAAAGCAATCCTCAGCAAGAAAAGCAAAGCAGGAGGCATCACAATACCAGACCTTAAATTATACTAGAGGCCTGTAGTAACAGAAACAGCAGAGAATTGGCACCAGAACAGACATGAAGATCAGTGGAACAGAATAGAAGACAAACCCACATAAATACAGTTATCTCATCCTAGAAAAAGGTGCCATAAACATGCACTGGAGAATAGACAGCCTCTTCAACAAATGGTGCTGGGAAAACTGGAAATACTGCTATGTGCAGTAGAAGGAAATTTAATCCCTATCTCTCACCCTCAACTCTAAGCACATCAAGGACTTAGGCATTGGACCAGAAACCCTGCACCTACTAGAAGAAAAATTAGGCCCAAATCTCCATCTGCAACAAGACTCCAAAAGCATAAGAAGTAAAATCAAGAATCAATGAATGGAATTGTATCAAACTAAAAAGCTCCTTCACAGCAAAGGAATCAATCAATTATTTTGTTTTGGGAGATTTGTTACCTTGCTTTTTCATGAAGCTTGTGTGTATGGTTATGTATGTGTTAAAAGTATGGTTTTGAGGCAGTTGATTTTCTACCCTGTGTTCTTGAATGTTTCTAGTAATTCACAGTTTAGGAGAAGACTGATAATAACAAAATCCAATGCAAATAAT
This sequence comes from Glaucomys volans, assembly GCA_020662805.1. Taxonomy (NCBI): domain Eukaryota; kingdom Metazoa; phylum Chordata; class Mammalia; order Rodentia; family Sciuridae; genus Glaucomys; species Glaucomys volans. The sequence goes on from JAJEJO010003543.1 coordinate 8,480, forward strand.
ATACATCATTAAACCAAATAGTTCCATGCTTTGGCATCTACAATGTTAGTTGTCTCAATAAACAGAAATGATATGATCAGTTATTGTCTGTCATAAAAACAGTAAGTTTACATGAGGGCTTATAATTTTGAGTGGTAAACAGGGATAGAAAGGAAGTGATGTAGGATTTGGTGATTTTGAGGGAAGAGAACAGAAAATAGAAGTAAAAATAAAAAAAAGAGTGAAAGAGAGATCAATAAAGATTGACCGTTAGCAGAGGAAAAGAGAGAAAGACATTCAAGGGAAAGGAATGAGAGGGGAAAATGTATAAAATAATAATAATAATAATAATAATAATAATAAAAGAGCACAAGAACAAAAATGACGTATTTTAAACAAATATCTTAGTCCTCAAAATACTGATCCATGAACAATAACTGCCTTCAAAGAATGCTAGGAATGAAAAAAAAACCAGATATGAATATGTGTGGTTCATGAACCATCATGTCACAACTAAACAGATAGAAGCAAAAGGAAAAAAAAAGGATCTTGTTAAAAGTTAACGACTTTTTTTGGTTGGAGTTGTAAGGATTTTTGGCCTCCCTTCTCGGATGTGTTAGGTGGGGTTGCTGAAGCACAAAGGGAACCATGAAGGTGGGACCCCTGGGTGTGTGGTGTAGGTTTAGATAGACTCCAGGTTCTTCCTTGAATGGTGACTGGTCTGAAGATTTTTTTTTGGAACCAGGGATTGAACTCAGGGGCACTCGGCCACTGAGCCACATCCCCAGCCCTATTTTGTATTTTATTTAGAGACAGGGTCTCCTGAGTTGCTTAGGGCCTCGCTAAGTTGCTGCGGCTGACTTTGAACTCGTGATCCTCCTGCCTCAGCCTCCCGAATTGCTGGGATTACAGGCAAGCGCCACCGCGCCCGGCTTGGTCTGAAGTCAGAGCACTCTGTGGGCTGAGCAGTTGCTGGACCATGCTGGGAGACTGTCCCTCAGGAAAAACATCTGTGCAGTTGAGGGGCCAATCCTTGCTCCCCTCAGATGCTCATGAACTTTATGTTTTCTGGGACTCTACAGTTCAGAATCTGACAATCATTTCCTATCCCGCCCTTTTGAATTCCTGGCCAGGTGTGTTTCTCCCAGGTGATTTTCAAGTGGTGAGTCTGAATGGGAGTGGGGAACCCAGGTGGGTTTCCCTGAACAGTATTCCCCTGTCTCAACCCCTGTCCATGTTTGATTTTCTCTTGGTCACTTACGCACACTCTATGCCCATGTGGTTTGGGTCTGCAGACCTGTGTTTCAGGCCAGGTACAGCTGCCAGGATTCAGTTCCCCCAGCTGCCAGTCCCCTGGGCTGGATTTGCAAAATGGTTCCTTCCTTTGTTCTCCCTGGCAACTGGGAGAGATGTGGCTGATTTCACACACAAAGATACTATGCAGGACACCTTTCAGGGTGAGTCAGGCAGTGTCTTTGGTCTCTGATCTCTCTATACACAGACACACCTCAGAGCTCCTAAAAATGTGGGTTTCTTTAATTGATGTATCCCTCCACTATTTTAGTGCAAGGAGGATTTATACCAGCAGGGGACACTGCCAGTGGCAGCAGTGCTGTGGATTTCTTTTTTATGCTGTAACATCCAAACTTCTGAGTCCTTGATGTTCTTTGAATGCCCAGAGTTCATTCCTAGAAAAGTCCTCCCTTCTCACCTTGCTGAGAAGCGCATGTCTCACTTCTTGGTTTTATGCCATAAAGCAATCAGGAAAGTGACTTTCTCTAATCTGCCATTTTGAATCCTTTGTGTGCCATATACTTCGATTATGTAATATTTTTTCTTTAGTGTGTTCGTGTGACTGATTTTCTGAACGCCAAATCACTAAATCCCAATTGATTGTGGAATATGGCTTAATAAACTTTGTTACTACAACAAAATACCTGAGGCAGTTACTTTATAAAGAGAAAAGATTTATTTTGCTCAAAATTGTGGGGGTTCAAATCCAAGATCAGTGGTCCAATTGATTTGGCCTCTAATTAGAGCAGTAGATGGCAATGGTGAGAGTCGTACATGTCAGAGTGCACAGTGAATGGTCATGTCTTGAGCCAGAGTGGAAAGGGGGTAAAAATCCCTACTGAGGGCATGCCTCCCATAAACACCTCCCATAAGGCCCCCATTTTCTAAGTACCTCTCATAGGCTTCACCCTTTGAAGACCCACAGCACTTTCCAATAATACCACCATAGGCAAAACAATATTTGTAATAGCTCCAAAGAAAATTAAATACTTAGGTATAAACTTAATGAAAGGTGTACAAGATCTGTGTGCTAAAAATCATAAAATGCTAATAAAAGAAATCAGTGTGTTTCTAAATATATGGAAAGACAAACTATCTTCATGAATTGGAACACTCAACATAATAAAAGTTGATTGAGGTAAATGCAATTGTTGTCAAAATTCAGCAAGATTTTTTTTGTGCATATTGCTAAGACCTTGGAGAATATGCATCCATATCACAGCAGTATATGATTCATTTTGTACTATGCAAAATTCAATTCACTTATATATTGTCAGTAATTTGTGTGTTGGAAGAGTGTGAAATAGATATGTGTACTGTGGTTATACATGACACCAGGGAGGAGCTATAATGAGCTGAAAGAATCTTTAGTGAGAATTAGTTGCTTTATGTTTTGAAAATCTTTGAAAATTGCCCCATAATGAGGGATTGAAAACAGTTAATACCTCCCTCTTGGTATGGTGGGCAGGACAAGTTCATATATATTGGGTACTTCAGAACAGTGATGCCCATGGCACTCCTTAACTGTTTCCTAGCTAGAAGATGTGCCTCAGCAGTTTAGACTCAGCAGTGCACTCCAAGAGAATAACTGTGTACAAAACATTTTTTTTTTTTTTGGTAATAGGATAAGACTTGGAAGCAATCTAAACTTCTAACAACAGGGGAGATTGGCTGTATCTGTCATGAGTGAAGTAGTATTTGATGTGATCATGAAGCAAATTCTTTCAAGACAGAAAAAATTTATGGTGTACTATTGAAAAAAATCTATGAAAGATTATGAAACACAACAGACTGGTCAATTGTTAAAAGAATTGTTTTTATTCTGGAATAATTTTCAGTTTAAAGAAGGGTCCCAAAGAGAGTGCAGAGAGTTCCTGTCTGCACTTTCCTAGCTTCCCCTGGTGTTGATATCTTGCATTTCTACAGCGCTTTGGTCAAAACTGAGAGATTAGCGTTGGTACATTACTGGACTTGAACTACATTTGTTTCCACCTGTTTCCTCACTAGTATTCTTTCTCCTTCTCCAGTATCCAATTCTTTACACCACATTTCATTTATTATTTTTGTTTTTTAAAATTGGTGTAGATAGGAAACTATCTGTAAAGTTATAAAAATATTAACTGTGACCATAGCTGAGTGGTAGAAGAGATTTTAAAGCATTCTTAGTGAGTCTTTTAATTCTTCTGTGTTCAACATGTCACATAATTTTAAAAAACTGATGCCTTAAAGAATTTTTGTGTCTAAGTTCATGAGAGATACTGATCTGTAATTTTCTTTTGTGTACTATCTTTATCTAGTTTGTTTCAGAAAATGCTTGCCCGTTAGTGCTAGTTCTTTTAAAAATGTTAGAATTCTCCAGTGAAATCATCTGGGCTTGGATATTTCTACTTTTGGGAATTTCTAAATTACAAATTTGATATAAAGGTTATAGGACTATTTGTCTATTTCATTTCCAATGAGTTTTTACCAAAAAAATCACTGGGTTTTTGAGGAAGACGTCCAGTTCGTTCTTTCTTCCCCCTAGCACTGAGGATGAGACCCAGGAGTGCTTTACCACTTGAGCATCATTATTTTTTTATTTTGAGACAGGGTCTTGGTAATTGCTCAGGCTGGCTTTGAATTTGCTCAGTCTTCCAGGTTGCTGGTATTCCAGGCAGGCAGCACTATACCCAGCTCTATTTCTTTTATACTATCAAATTTATGAGCTTAAAGTTGCTTCTACTGTTCCTGATGGGGTCTGGAATAATCCTTAGCCTTGTCTGATGTGCCCCAAATTTTCCAGTCCTCAAGGTTCTCTGTCCAATATTGAGTATCAGCTTGCCTGCCTTCCTTCCTTCTTTTCTTTTTTTTTCTTTTCTCTTTTCTTTTCTCTTTTCTCTTTTTTCTTTTCTCTCTTCTCTCTTCTCTTTTCTCTCTTCTCTTCTCTCTCTCCTCTTCTCTTCCCTTCCCTTCCCTTTCCTTTCCTCTTTTCTCTCCTCTCTTCTCTCTTCTCTTCTTTTTCCTTTCCTTTCCTTTCCTCTTTCCTCTTTCCTCTCTCCTCTCTCCTCTCTCCTCTCTCCTCTCCTCTCCTCTCCTCTCCTCTCCTCTCCTCTCCTCTCCTCTCCTCTCCTCTCTTCTCTTCTCTTCTCTTCTCTTTTCTTCTCTTTTCTTTTCTTTTCCTTTCCTTTCCTTTCCACCCAGAGAAGTGGTTTTCTTACTATTTGAGTCCGGAATCACATCAAGATTTAAAAGGCAGGTCTGGGTTCAAAGTATAGCAGAGTTGGAGTTCTGGTGGGTTGCCTCTGAGAGGCAATGTTTGAAGCTGTGAAGGTGAAGCTGAAGCTGGAAGGGAGACCCCAGGAATTAAGAGATACCAGTAATGTGGACTGTCCGTTGAGAAAAGCTGCTGGCTAGGGATAGAGCCAGGCTGAAAGAGAGGCTATGTGTACTGTAACTGACATGGTCAAATGTAGAGGCTTCCCAAGCTTTTTGGAAATAACGTGTTGCCACCATGTGTCTTAGATGCTATACATGGTGTTACCAGACCCATTTGTCTAGCTGGATTTGGTCTTGCCTTGAACTCATCTCTTCTTCTTATGCTCCTATTCTTTCCTTTTTGAATGGGAATGTTTACTCTGTGCCTGTATATTGAATATATGAAACTTGCTTTTGATTTTTACAGCAGCTCACAACAAAAACTTTGCTTTGTGTCTTAGATGAGACTTCAAACTTGAACTTTTGGGGCAATGTTAAAACTATTAGGACTGTGGGACTCTTAGAGATGGTCTAAATGCATTTTGCATTATGAAATGGACATGAGTCTTTAGGGGCTAGGGGTTGGATTGTTGTAGTTTCAATATGAGGTATCTCCCCGAAGTTCCTATATTAATGCAGGAAGATTTAGAGGTGAAGTGATTAGATTGTGAGAGCTGTAATCTAATGATCCCATCTTCCTTTGAATGAATTGGGTAAATGTAAAGAAGTGGGCTATGGATGGAGAGGGTGGGTCACTGAGGCATTCTCTGGAAGGGTACCTCTTCCCTATGTCCTCTCCCCTATCTTCTCTCTTTTCTGTCTCTGCTTTCTGACCCTGTCATGAACTGAGCAGTTTTCTCCACTGGACCCTTCCCCTATGCTGCACTGCCTCACCTTTGACCCAGAGGAATAGAGTTGGCTGTGAACTGAGACCTCTGAACCCATGCACCCCAGATAAACTTTCCCTCCTGTAATTTGTTCTTGTTAGGTATTTTGGTCACAGTGACACAAAACCTGACTAAAACACGTGCTTTAAAAATGTATATTGCTGTTCTCAGAATTGTTTATTGCAAATGACAACTTTTTAACTTCTTTTAGATCATGTATATATAAAATCACAGAAAAATATCAGGTGTGTGCTTTTTTTCCCCAAATGTCTAAATTAGTAAAGGAATTAAGACTTACGTCAAGGACACAAGTACCCACAAAACCCATAATCCATTAGCAATTCAATTTGGGAGTTTTTCAGATTTAGAGTGTGGTAGTGGGCATGAAGAGATAACATTTTCTGGGGAGTCTTCCCATAAGCCTGTCCAGAAAATTGTGCAATCCTTGTCTCTCATTTTAGTCTATCAAGCTGAAGAATTGATTATGATTATGTGATCTTTTATTTTAATTTATTTTTAAAATTGACAAATTGTATATGTTTATGGGTATGTACATGAGTTTTAAAATCAATAAATTTTATTTAATCTAGTATATCTAAAAGATTATTTGACCATGTAATCCATATAGAATATTAATAGAACATTTTGCCTTCCTTTTATTTTCATGTTGTCTTCAAAATTGAGCGTGCATTTTACCCTTACATCATGTTTCAATTTTGCCTGGCCATGCTTCATATGCTCAAAAGCCACACGTGGTTAATATCTACTGTACTGGGTAGGACAGATCTGAACTGTTCACAATAGGTGGCAATACACTATCTTTTTCATCAAGCATAGTCTTCTCACTTACTAAAGAAGTTTTTCCTCATGTATCAATTGAAAATAGCACTTTTACTTTATGTTTAAACATTAACTGTATTTTTCATTCCACATGAACCTAGAGAACAGCTTTTTATATTTTACCCATGAGACAATCACTTTGTGCACACAATGTTTTGATATATGTATACATTGTGTAATGGTTAAATCAAGCTGATTAACATATGCATTACCTCACATACTTACCATTTTTCTGTGTGTGTGACAACAGTTAAGAACCATTTTTAGCAATTTTCAAGTCTGCATTACGGTGTTATTAACATGTTGTACAATAGATCTCCTAACTCATTCCTCTTTTGAACTGAAATTTTGTATCCTTGGACCAGTATCTTTCAGGTCCCTGCTCCTGTTATGTTTATTTTAATTCAGTATTTTGAACCTGGGATTTCTAGGAGGTTTTGGTATTCACCTTTTATATTCTCTTATTTCTGCAATTCTAATTTTGCCAACTAATATAATTTTGAGTCTCAGCAATCCCATGCTTGACTTAACACTGTCTGTTAATTTTCCTTGGAGATTTTAAAGAACACAGTAGAAAATACTGTCTCTGCTTGATTTATTAGATGTCAACACAGAAAAAGTCAGATGGTTTTGTCTGATACTTTGCCTTACATTTACGAAGAATATATGTTTAAAATTGCTAGGCAAAATGCCTAATTTTATTATCTAAGTCTTTTATCTCTCTCCCATTAATATGTTAAGATAATCATACATATATTATGTGTTGATGTTGATGAGCTGTAAATTCCAAAATAGTTAGGATTATTTACTCGACTTTTAGACTTCTTTTTAGTCCCCATATGTCATAAATAAATTATTAAGGAAGTCTTGTCCTAAGCCTCCATGATGAAGATTCAGACCTACTTTGTCTTCTATTTGGTGCAGGGTCTCTGGTCTAATTCCTAAGTCCTTGGTCCATTTTGAGTTGAGTTTTGTACTCTTGTGAGAGATAGGGGTTTAATTTCATTTTCCTGCATATGGATTTCCAGTTTTGCCAGCACCATTTGTTGAGCAGGCTATCTTTTCTCCATTGTATGTTTTTGGTTCTGTTGTCTAGTATGAGGTAATTGTATTTATGTGGGTTTGTTGCTCTGTCTTCTATTCTGTATCATTGGTTTACCTGTCTATTTGCCAATACCATGTGAGTTTTGTTACTGTTGCTCTTTGTATAGTTTAAGGTCTGGTACTGTGATACCTCCTGCTTCACTCTTTCTGCTCAGGATTGCTTTGGTTATTTGAGGTCTCTTATTCTTCCAGATGAATTTCATGATTGCATCTCTATTTCTATGAGGAACATCATTGGGATTTTAATTGGATTTATATTGAGTCTGTGTAGCACCTTTGGTAGAATGGCCATTTTGACAATATTAATTCTACCTATCCAAGAACATGGAAGATCTTTCCATCTTTTAAGGTTTTCATTAATTTCTTTCTTTAGTGTTCTGTAGTTTTCATTGTAGAGGTCTTTCACCTCTTTTGTTAGATTAATTCCCAATTATTTATTTTTTAGGCTATTGTGAATGGATTGGTTTTCCTAATTTCTCTTTCAGAAGTTTCATCACTTATGGATAGAAATGCATTAGATTTATGCATTTTGATTTTTTATCCTGCTACTTTGCAGAATTCATTTATTAGTTCTAGAAGTTTTCTGGTGGAGGTTTTTGGATGCTCTAAATATAGAATCATATCATCAGCAAATAGTAATAGCTTGAGGTCTTCTTTTCCTATTTGTATCCTTTAATTTCTTTGATCTGTCTGATTGCTTTGGCTAGTGTTTCAAAGATGATGTTGAATAGAGGTGGTGAAAAAGGACATCCCTGCCTTGTTCCAGTTTTTAGAGGGAATGCTTTTAGTTTTTCTCCATTTAGAATCAAAGTAGAAATCAGTAAATGGGATGGATTCAAACTAAAAACTTTTTCTCAGCAAAGGATACAATTAATAATGTGAAGAGAGAGCCTACAGAGTGGGAGAAAATCTTTTCCACATGCACTTCAGATAGAACACTAATCTCCAGAATTTATAAAGAATTTACGAAACTTTACACCAAAAATACAAAGAACCCAATCAATAAATGAGTGAAAGAACACTTTACAGAAGAAGATATACAGGTGATGAATAAATATATGAAAAAGTGTTCAACATCTCTAGTAATTAGAGAACGGCAAATTAAAACAACTCTAAGATTTCATCTTACTCCAATTAGAATGACTATTATCAGGAACACAAACAATCTATGGATGTGGGGAAAAAAGCACACTTTTACATTGTTGGTGGAGTTGCAAATTGGTGCAGCCACTCTGGAAAGCAGTGTGGAGAATCCTCAGAAAATTTGGAATGGACCCACCTTTTGATCCAGTTATCCACTCCTCAGTTTACACCCAAAGGACTTAAAATTAGCATAGTACAGTAATGCAGCCCCATCAATGTTTATAGCAGCTCAATTTGCAATAGCTAGATTGTGGAACCAACCTCGATGCCCTTCAATAGATGAATGGATAAAGAAACTGTGGTATATATACACAATAGAATATTATTCAGTCATAAAGAAGAATAAAATGATGGCATTTGCAGATAAATGGATGCAGTTGGAGAATATCATGCTAAGTGAAATAAGTCAAACCCCCAAAATCAAAGACTGAATGTTTTCACTAATAAATGTACGATGATACGTAATGGGGGTGGGGAGTGGGGGTAGGAGAATGGAGGAACTTTAGATTACTCAGAGGGAAATGAAGTGGGGAGGGGGCAGGGGTATGAAAGATGGTGGAATGAGACAGATTTCATTACCCCTGTACATGCATGATTGCATGAATAATATGAATCTACAACATGTTCAACCACAGAAATGAAAATTGTACCCCATTTGTGTACAGTAAATAAAAATGCAGTCTGTAAAAATTAAAAAATAATTAAAAAATAAATAAGTAAATTATCTCCATCGTTTTGCAAGGACAAAATATCAGTTTATCTAGGCCCTACCCCAAAGGGAACTTAAGGAATAGAAAGATTATTTTCATACATGTCTTCTATTTTTACCTTTTTTTTTTTTTTCCAACTCTTGGTAATTTATTTAAAAAGAAAATACTAGTTGGTCTCATTTTTTTTTGTAATTATTCTTCCCTAAAACCTATTTTTAGAATAAAAAATCACAAAGCTTTAAGTCCTATAGAATTCTGATGGTGAGAAACTGAGGAGGCCATTCTGTTATCTTTGATGTTCCCTAATTGGTTGAGGGTGAAGTTTCATGTGATGATGAGAACCACTCTTCGGTGACATGATGGGACATCATTCCTCAGCTTGAAAGACACACTTGAGTCAGGGATGTTTGATGTCAACCAGGGACTCAAACTCTTTATTAACATAAAATGAAATATTTCTTTGCTGCATTTGACTTAAATTTACTACGAGCTAAGCAAACCTCCTTGTATTCCCTCTTTCTTTTTTTTTATTTATAATTTACTCCACTGTGTTCCTTTCTTTTTCAGGTTTCTTCCTTTTCTGAAAATGAATCCCTAATAAACTAGGTTTCTGTTTATGAAAAACACCTGGTATGCAAATTTTTCCTTTGTTCTAGTTTTCCAGAAACCACATTTACCCAACGGAGCTCACCGGAGTTATGTTTAACAAGGCCTTTCAAATTCAGGTCAACCCCTGGGGCACAAAGCAAGAGCTCATAGTCTTCACCTGCTTTATAGGGCTCCTTTGGGGTTGGAAAGGAGGAAACAGGATGGAAAAAAACTTTACTTGTCTGTGTTCAATACTTTAAGCAATAGGAAAATTGTGATTTTGAAGAGAATAAAATTTTAAACGGGGCATTGTGGAACACACTTGTAATTCCAGCGACTTGGGAGCCTGAATCAGGAGTATCACAAATTCAAAACCAGCCTTAGCAATTTAGTGATGACTGAAGCAACTTAGCTGGATCCTGTCTCAAAATAAAAAATAAAAAGGACTGGGGATGTGGCTCAGCAGTTAAATACCTCTGGGGTCAATCTCCAGTACAAAAAAAAAAAAAAAAAGAGAATCAAATTGTACTTTTAGACAAAATAAATTTAATAGTAATTATTTGAGAAAAGAACAATTCATGAATTAGGCAGCAATTGTGGTTTAGAGCGCCTACCCCAGCAAAGGGAGTAGTGAGCTTTTATATGTTGAATATGGAAACAAAGGAGAGAAATGAACTGATTGGCTACCGCTAGGTGTTTGCTTTATTTAGCATAGTCTGATAGGAAGTCCCTAGTTATATAACAAAGCAGATGGTTTGCTGTTTATAATTGACTGATACAAAGGTTTGCTTTTTCTGCTTTTTTTTTTTTTTTAAGTTAGTTACAAAAAATGCTCCAAGTTAACTTTTAGTTTTCTCTGGGTACACAGATAACGTCAGGCTAATGGTGTCCTTCTTATTTGCTTTAACAACTCTTTATTCCCTCAATAAATCCTTGGATTTTATATTTTTGTAAGCTATTCTGCAATAACAGATAATAGTAAAGACCAGCCTTGTCACAAAGAGAAACACATTGTATTTTGATTATTGAGATTGCTTAATATTCACTTATTTTAATATTGGATACTTTAATATTCATTCATTTTATTACAGTGGGTTATGTACAAGTGTTTATGGATTCCTACTGTTTACTAGTATCATGGAATAGTTTTAGTGTGTTTTTATTTTGTTCAATTTTACTTTATTCAGTTGCAAAATTAACCATAAATTTAAAACAACCTACAAAGCACAATGCCATTCTTTTAGTATTAGCCAACACTATAAGGCATTTGGGAACAGCATTTGGAATTCTCAGGCAAACTCAGACTTAATCCTTGTCTATACTAACATTAGTCACCTGTTTTCTAGCATCCAAGGAATAATTTCTTTCTTGATGCAAAACATTTCTTCCATTTTACACTATATTTGTACCACCAACTTATTCAAAATGTAGTTAATTTTCTTCAACTTGAAAAGACATCAGTCAAGGATCAAGGTTGTTGTGTCATCCATGAGTGTGACAGAATTCTGCTTGAACTACAGGAAATTTGTTTAAAATCTTAGCTGAAAAGGTTAGTTAAAACTATGTTAAAAATGTGAAGTATTGCATAGATCTATAAATTTAGTGCTGCTTTGTAAGTTACTTCAAGTAGAACATTTTTCAAAGGCGACAAGTGAAATCAACCTTTTCAATGTAGGCTATTTTTTTCAACATCCTAGTTTTCTTTAATGGCTCAATGTAATGAAAATGTTCGAGGCTGTCTTATTAGATTCGTCAGCTTTGAAAATTACCTTGAGGTTTATTTGTTTTAGGTTAAACATTATGTTAATTTAAGTATGGTTTAACATTCCATGCATCTGTTGTCTTATAACCCAGAGTGTGAGTTAAAGACTGGCTCAAGAGAATAGCAAAGAATAATGATTAATAAGAAGGTTTTCCGGCAAATGTGAAAAGCTGCCTTCAGTCACTTTCGACCTATCTTTTCACCATCACACCTGCTTTTTTCTGGTCCCAGGTGGTTTCCTTAGGTGCAAAGAGGCATACAAAAAGTGGGAAATGAAGGCTATTGTCTTGGGCATTTTAATGAATTACATTTCTCTGGAGTTCAGCCAGCCCTGAGCTGAGATGATATACAAACAGCTTAGAGGAATGCAACGATGGGATTTAGCACCCAAAGATTCAGGTGCTAAAATCTTGTTCTTCAGTGTGACTGTAAAAGGCAAAAGGACTTTGAAGAAGTAGGACCTGGTAAAAAGTGATTAGGTCTTTAAGAAGAATTAACCTTTTCTTGAGGTAGTACATTCCTACTCATTCAGGAAGACCCAAGAGAGTGGGCTTTTATAAGCAAGCCTGGCTTCTGCACTGAATACCTCTTCTGCATGAACAGCTTGCCTCTTCAGCACATCCTCCCACCATGATGCCATCACCATAATTCTCTCACCAGAAGTGAACAGATGCCAGAGCCTTGCTCTTGAACCTCCAGAATTCTGAGCTGAATAAACTTCATTTCTTTATGAAGTACCCAGCCTAGGATACTAGGAAAAGAGAAGGAGCAAGAGATGAGAGCCAGCATGCTACTTCACTTAATAAGGGTATTTGGACCCACATGTGCTGAGAGCTGTGCGCTTTACCTAGGGCCACGGAGGTAATGGGACTCAGCTTTGCTGGCCTCGAACTCATGTTGGTGTGAGAAGTGGCTATTAAAACACTTACTTGAATAGATTGGAGTCAGAGTACAACTGAGATACACACAGGCTATCAAACTCTTGCATTTCTTTCTGTAATTTTAAGTCACAGAATCAATGTTAGAATTTCAAGAGGTTCAAGATAATTTTAGATATTACCGTGTTAAAACTGAGGCTTGTCAACACTACATCATTAGTTACTGATTGAGCTAAAACACCGACACTAATGTCATTTGAATGGCCACTGGTCCCATTTAAAATGAATGAAGCTATGTTTTTAAAACAAAGGCTCAAAAAGTGAGTTTATACTTAGAAATGGTCTATGTTTTATCTATGTTTAAATATTTGCCTGTTGACTATGTAGTTTTGAGTATTTACTATCCATATTTGAAAAGGTCAAAAAAATTATAAAGTGTATTATTATAGAAACTGTATTCTATCCCCATCAAAATGTTCTTCAGCTGTCCCATCTCTCTGAGGACTTATAATGCATGCCTGGGAGCACTTGGTAATACTGATGTGATGACAACTTGGCAGTTAATGGGACGTGGCGCTCCAGAGCCTGAGGTGGACAGTGTTCCCTCCTCAGTGATAGCGTTCCTGGGAAGAAAAGGGAACACTTTGACCTTGAATGCAGCCTTAGAAACCTTCTATCCTGGAAGTACTAATTTCATTTTGTACCTAAAACTTGTTGAAGAACAATAAAATAAGTAGTGTTACAGCACAAATTTTCAAAACTAATTAGGATTTTCAATCGGTGTACTTAATATATTTTCTTCAGTATTACTAAAAAAAGAATATAGCTTTTATTTCCAACTCTGGAATTTCTTGCCAACAAGGCAAGAAAATTGACATGCCTAGTGTGGCAAACGTCCTATCTTTCTGTGACCAGTTAGCATAGTACACTGTGAAGAGGATGGGGCTTTTGACCTGTCAACCAGTATTTATGGAGGGTCTAGTACCTTTAAGGCATTGCTGGAAGTGTTATGGGTACAGAAAACCATCAAAGAGACCTTGTCCTCAGGGCCATTTTACAGCCAGATCCTGACATATGATGGTCCAACTTATGATTTTGCAAAATCATTTTGCACTGCAAAAGCAATACAAAGTAGAAATCATACTTTGAACTTTGGATTTTGGTCTTTTCCTAGGTTAGCAATATGTGGTCCAATACTCTCTTTTACTGTTGGGCAATGGCAGGAGCTGCAGTTAAAATGATCCCCCTGGGGAACCACCAAGACTCGGCAATGCACCATGTTGCCAAGCTGTGATGTTTGGTAGCTCGGGTGTATTACACTATTTTTGACTTTGATTGTTTTAACTTACTATGGTATTATCAGGATGTAACCCTATCAGAAATTGAGGAGCATCTCTATATGGTTAAATAGAAGACACCAAATAATCAGAAATTACTCATAAACAGAGTTCATTCCAAGTGTCCAAAGAGTAGACGTGGAGGCTGTAAGGGAAGAGTTTGGTCCTGGGTGAGATGAACAAGTAGGGAAAGTTTCATGGAGAAAGAACTGGACAGAGGGCAACAAGTCAATTGTAGAGAAAATCAAAGAGCTACTAACACTCACAAGAATAGGGTAGGGAATTCATAGGTGATAAAAAGAGATTGGTGGAAAGCTATGAGCTCTTAGTTGAAAGTTTTTTTTAAGTCTCATGTGACATGAGATGATCTGCAGGGCTGGGGCGAGACCATAGAAAACCTATCACTCATCCCTAGCTACTGTGGACTTTGCTAGCCATGACCATTATCTTTCATTTGCCTAGAAGTGCAATGCACGGCAGCTCTGGGCTGGTACCTGCTCCCAAAAGTCAGACACTCCCTCTGCAGGTGAATAAAACTTGAGACTTTCTTGAGAACGGTCTCTCTTTGAGGCAGGCATTTCCCTTGCCTTCTGTGATGTCATGAGCTGTTTATTAACTAAATTGCATAAGAGTTATGCTGGTTGCAGCAAGCCCTGTTCTGTGATGGCAGATTATAATGGAAAGCAGTCTGCACACATCTGCAACTGAACCTGCTGCCCTAGCAGACATTTTGCAACTAGGTGGAGAACGCCATCATTTAGTAGCCTGCCAATAGAGGGTCGGTCATCTGATTCATGCTCCATCTTCTCTGCACCCCTCCTCTTCTCTGCACCCACATTTTATTTCCATCATTAAACTCCTCCATCTCATCTCCTTTGTGCCCTCACTTTCGCTATAATATGTTCAGGGACTTATCTCTTTCCTGTGTTATTCCAAGGGACTCCTACCAATTTTATTTTTTCCTCATCCATTCCTTTAGTTATTGGCAAAAGTTAACTTTCTGTCACAGCAAATCCGATCATGCCTCTTTCTTATTTATTCCCAGCTTTCTGACCTCTGAGATATCTGCTTTGGCTCTCTCTTTCAGAGCAAAGCTATGCTGGGGCCATGGTGGGACAGCTTTGGGAGGAGATATGCCCTGGCATGAGCATCTGTGCCTGGGCTGCCAACTCCTTTTTGTTGTATTTGGCAACATTGAACACTTGTTCTTATCTTACATCCACGGCTGGTAGTGTGAAATAACTTAAGGCCGGATGGGCCGCTGGCAGTAAGAGGGAAAAGCACCATGACAAATTTTCTACTATTTGAATTTGCATCTTATTCTGTTGTAAGGGTGTTGCTTGGTGTTTAAATGTTTCACCCAAATAACCAGCTGGTAAAAATAAAAAATATACTCAATTTTCAACAGTTGATGATTAATTTCTCTTGAAATTAAGGATTATTTAAGTGAGAGTTCATTTATAGTCTGCTTACAAAATATCCAAAACACTTAAAATACCAGGACAGCACATTTAGAATTTTGGCTAATAAGAATAAACGCAATACTATGTATAAATTCTCAAAAAAGCTTGTGTTTATTTACATGTGATTTGCATAAAAACATGATTATGCCCAATAAGTCTGATTTATAAATAATGTTTTATAAATAACTCTAAGTAAGGTTAGGAAAATAGAAATGAATGAAAACCTTCCATTTTTAAGACATTTTCAGAAAATGATAAAAATTTACTATTAAATATAACCCATAAAAAATAGTTCCATCGCTAAGAAAATGTGTGTTATATGTACAAATTGATTTATAAGAAAAAAATTGCTTCTTCATAACTATGCCTCCTAAATTCAGATAAAGCGTACCTTGCAGTGTGTGTGCATTTTAACACAACAAGGTAAGTTCAGGGTCTGATAGAAATAAAAACAGCTTTTAAAGTTACAAAATCATGGAGAAGCTCATAATGGATAATTCATGTAAGAATATCCAAAGACATTTACAAAGAAGTAGAAACGTTCAATTCTTGGAGTCTGGTGGGTTGTCACAGTGACACCTGTGAAGTGAGATACCTCCAGCAGATGTGTCCGTCAGTTTCATAGCAAATGAAAGATGTAGCACAGCACATTTTTTTTTTTTTCAGAAGAATTCTGTTAAAGAATATAAAACGAAAACAAATGTGACTGGTGAGCAAGGGAAAAGCGTGTCCCTTTAGGGCAATGCATGAAGATCCAAGTAAAGACAAATGCCTACATTTTAGGTAGAGTTGGTATTGGTTCCTGTGGGTGGCTGCCTTTGTTTTTAAAAAGGGAAAAAGTGCTGAAAAGTGTATAGTTGAGTTATAGACATCGGTGGTCCTCCAACTTTGTCACTCACACAGAGGAGAGCCCTCCTGCTGGGTCCGGGGCTAAAGGTGGAAGTCCTGACACTCTTCCCAGCCCACCCACTCGCAGGCCCTGGTTGTCAGGTGGGGACCTCCTTCCATGTGGCTGTGATGTGGGGTCTGCTTGGAACAGCCCCAGGCCTTGCTTCTCTTCCCATGAACTAGCCACTCGGTGCTCCTGTTCTGTCCACAGCAGGTCCTTCTTCCTCAATCAGGGACAATAAAAGCAACTCATTTAAAAGAGTGGGTGACTGTGCTCTGCTTTCTCTTGGTCAGAGAAATTAGCCATTTATAGTAGTAATCCTGAAATCTTGTAGCTTATTTACTCAAAGGACAACAGCTTAAGAGAAAACATCCTTAGAATGACTCTCCCTTTGCCTTTGGATGACAGTAAGGTTTTGGAAATCCCCCTTGCAATCGGCAAGGGTCGGGAGGCAGACTTTGCTGGTGGCATATCCAACACCCACTCCCCTTTTCTGTTTTCAGCACAAACCTACAGGGCGACACTGCGCCTGACCAAAAACATTCATCTTTTCTCCATCTCCTGCTTCCACAGGGACCTGGAAGTTCTGGCCAATGAGGACTCTCCCAGCTCCACTTCTGAGCACTGTTTCATCTCAGTCACTCCTCTTGGTGCAACCGTCTTGTGACAACAGCAGTTGTCTCATGTACACTATCAGGCATAATCTGACAGTTTATGCTCCCAGGCTGGTGGCACTTTTCATTTCCCTCTGTGGAGCTTCTTAGAAACTGTGACATGGGAACCAACCCCAACCCCAAACTGTGGGATGTGTGGGACAGAAAAAGAAACTCTATCTTTTTTTTTTCAAAACCCATCACAAGGTTCCTTGCTGAGACCCCTTCTACAAAAGAGATCACCAAGATGCAAGTGCACACATGAATATAAACTGCCCTTGACAGGGAGTCATCAGATAGGGGACTCCTACAGAATGGGAGGAAACGACTGGTCATGCAGCAGTACCATCGGAGGGTCAAAGGGTATAACCTAATGGTGATAAACTGGGGGAACTTAGCTAGGTCTATGCTGTGGTTTGAATGTTCACAAGTTGGAAATGTAATTCCTAATGCAACAGTGTTGAGAGGTAGGATCTTTAAGAAGTTACCCAGGCTCTGCCCTAATGAATGGATTAATATTACTATCTTGGAGGGGGGTTGTTATCTCCAGCTTGGGTTTGTCATACAAGCAAGTTTGCCTCTCTCTCTTTCTCTCTCTCTCATTTTCTTAATCTTCCGTCTTAAACATGAGATGATGCAGCAAGAAGTTCCTTGCCTTCCTACAGCTCCTTGATCTTCAACTTCCAGCCTCCAGAACTGTGAGAAATCAATTACTTAGCCTGTAGTGTTTTGTTATAGCTGCATGAAACGTATTGAGACAGCCTGTTTGTTCAGATTCTTCCAGTTTGCTCTGTCTTCATTCCTCTCCTGCATTTCTTTCCTTTCTTTTCCTCATATAGAGGGCACATGAGGATATTATGATTCACTTCAGGGGATAAAGGGCAAGGAGATTTCTAGATCCTATGGCTTGCTTCAGGAGAGAGAGAGAACGGAAAGTCAGAGAGGTCTCTCTTTGTGTTTTTACAGTTTTCTCAATTTCCTTCAGTTTAACATTTGTGGTATGCCAAGGTACCATATTTTGGTGCAGGATTTCTTGTGCCCCATCAGATGTTAACACTAGTGGAAACACCTGTGAAAAATTGGGCATGGGAGCCAACGGATAGGTGCTCTCCCTTGTGTCAGTCAGGTGTACAGTTCTAAGATGCATTTAGGAGGCTCCTCAGAAGTGTTTTTTTGCAGAGCACCATGATGGTGGCCATTTGGAGGAAGCATCCTTAGACTGGCATTTCCTCCTTTTCAATTTACCTCACACATTCCTGGGTCACCTTTGTAAAGAACTACCTGCAACTCTGCTTTCAGGCATGGACACAACTATAAGAAGTTATGGAAACATGGATTAAGTGCATCTTTTTATTGTTATTATTTAATTTTTTTCGTGTAAATAAAGTTTGCTCTCATCAGCTGATTACTTTAATGGAGAAAACATTTCTCCCCCTACTTGCTCCCAGCAAGGGGCATCTTTTTAAAAAGGAGAGAATGATTTGGTTGGTAGATTTCTCTTTTCTTGTTTCTGCTGGAAAACCATTTTCATTGATGACTATGAAGGTCACAAAATGAAGATGAGAAAGTAAAAAGGTATGCCTGACTGCACTGCTGAACAGCTGCAGCCTCCCTGGGCAGATCCCCTGGTCTTCCTGTAGCGGGTGGATAAATAAATAAATACATACATCAATAAATAAAATAAATAAATATCTTTCAGCCTGATTTGGATTTTCTATTATTTGTACCAAAATAATTCCTAACTGACACAGTGTAAAAATGTTTTTTATTTACAATTCTTGAGGTATTGATTAAAATCTTGCTTAAAATAAAATCCTGCATTTCTTCCCCATGTTTGCTGGAGGAGCCTGAGGGAGCTCTCTATACGTTCCTTGATGATTTCAGAAACTGCAGGTGCAGTAGTTCTCTACCTGCCCTTGGTTCTGCCCGGTGTTTTTCTCCTACTGTTTTCTTACTTTCCATATCACCTATTCTTTTCTGTAATAAAAAATAATGGCACATATTCATAGTTCTTACTGTCCTTAAGGATTCAAAAACATCTTTTATTTTCACAAGGCCTTTTCCTATCTAAAGATGTGGTTGACTTATTTATTTAGCTTTGTTTTGCAGCAAGATTGTAGTCATTTGGAAAAATGCACAGCATAGCGGTGGTGCACACCTGTAATTCCAGTGGCTTGGGAGACTGAGGCAGGAGGATTGCAAGTTCATGTCAGCCTCAACAATTTAGCAAGGCCCTAAGCAACTTAGTGAGACCCTCTCAAAATGAAAAATAAAAAGACCTGAGGATGTGGTTCAGTGGTTAAGCACAGGTGGGTTCAATTCCTGGTACAAATTAAATAAATAAATTCAAACAAACAAAAAACCAACCAGAAAAAAAAAAAAAAACAAAAAACGAATCCTCAAACAAAACAAAACAAAATGCTCAGAATAAAAGAAATTAGACAACTACATCTTAGTTTAACTGTTTTGTCTGATTGAGACTTACTCCCTCTCTGTAGACTCAGCAAGAGGAAAAAGAAGAGTTAGTTTTTTTTTTGCATTTGAGCACTTGAATACTGTTTGTTTTCGATTTTGTATTTTTTGGAAGTTGTAGCAATGTAGCCAAGATTGCAGTGGCCCCAAGGTACAGCTGTCAAGAAAAATCTACCAAAAGGGAATTGCTTCACTAAACATAAAACTTTCCTTTGTTCATTAGGATCTTGCCAGATGGGAATTCAGCGTTTTCAAGGCAGGAACCCGCATGGAATTTTGCTTCTGACATTGATGAATGATGTTCTGTATAATGCGATGGAGGTCTTCATATAGGTTTTAGTGAATGCCAGTCCAGGGTGTGAGGACGGATTTTGTTGGTAGGGAGATGAGGAGGGGTCAAGCCAGTCTATGGTGAGCGACCACAGAAAGGCACAGTCACTTCCTGTACCTGACATGGAGCACCGGCCTTGTAGGTGAACACTGGGGTGCAGATCAGAGGAACTGGAGCTCTGCTGTCTCAAGTCACACTATTTTCACAAGTTACCTGGTTCTGCTACCTCCTACATCCATGAACTTGACTGGAAACTCTGCCCTTGTGTCCTTTCTAAGTGTTACTAAAAGGTGAATAAACTAGTTCATGTTTTAGCATTTGTAGAGTCCCTTTTATGGTAAGTGCTGTGCTAAGTATTTCTCATTGTTGTGTCACAGGAAGTTGATCAGGTAGCTAGTTATGATCACGGCATTTAGCAATGGGGAGGATACATTCTGAGAAATGCATTGTTAACTAATTTCATCATTGTGCAAACATAAGAGAGGGTACTTACCTCAACTTAGATTGGATGGCTGCTACACACCCAGGCTGTTTGGTGCAGATTGTTGCTCCTACACGATAAACCTGCATGGCAGGTTGCTGTACTGGGAACTGTGGGCAGTTATAGCACAATGGTATTTGTGTACCTAAAATCATCTAAACATAGAAAAGGTACAGCAAAACATGACACAAGAGATAAAGATTATTTACATCAGCATCATCACAAACACATGAGTAAGGGATTGTACTATGACACCGGTGATAGGAAATTTTCAGCTTCATTATAATCTTACAGGACCATTGTGGTATGTGTGGTCTGTCAGTCACTGAAATATTATTATGAAATGTATGACTACATATTTGGAGAAGGGGAAGTCAGTAATTCTCTTTGGTCACTTAGTAAATGGCACAACTGAAATTCAAACAAATTTGACTCAAGAGCCATATTTTCCACTCTTTGCTAGTGTTTATGTAATTAAAACTGTATTTGGTGGAGTCAGTTAGAGATGGGTTCAAATCTCCTTGCGTAAGAGGCTCAACCCCTCACCTCTTCTGTGTAGTCATTCAAGAAGGCAGCTCTGTCTCACTGTGGTTTTGGTTTTTATTTCCCTAATCATTAGTATATTGAGTATCTTTTTGTGTTCATTTTCCCATTTATATGTCTTACTCAGAGAAATGTCTATTTAAATCCTTTTCCCATTTTTAATTCAGTTATTTGTGGTTAACAATATTGCATTGTGCTTAAAAATCTGTTAAGAGGTCAAATCTCATGTTAAATGTTCTTACCACTATCATTACCACCCCCCCAATACTAAAATAACAAAACAATGAAACATCCATGAAATGATACTTACCTCAGTATTTACTCAAGTAAAGAAGTTTGTATAGTGCTTAGCACAAGATAAATTCTGGATACACTTGGACACATTGCTGTCATTGATAATGGCATATTTACCCATGTTATCTCTGCTCATTCACTGCTAGAAAGTTTTGAGCCTTGTTCTTGCCTGTGTCCACATTTTTCTCTTTCTTTTTTTGGCACTCATTTTGAAATGTATGCAGATGTCTTTTATTTTATGTATTGTGACAAGCTAACTACATTCCTTCTGCAATAATGGAGGATGTAAAATAGACATGTACAAATAGACCTTTCCCAGGGAGAGAGCACCAGGCCATATTTCAACTTGTGGCAATGTCTTTTCTCCACTGATCAGTTCAGAATCTCATAGGCTTAAATAATAAGGGTACCCTTGAGGTATTCCACATTCACAGATGATGTCTGTATTTTAGAACTATGGGCCAGAATCCGTATATGCCTGCTAAATCATGGGTGCATATTGGAAACAAGGAGGTAGGACCTGACTGTTTTATTAGGAGGTGGGGAATCAGGGGTCAAGCCAACTCATGTTCATGGTTGAGTAGAAGAGAATGAGGCTTGAGGGATCAGGCATCAGTGTGTAGGGACAAGGCAAATTATAAGAGAAATGAAACCCCATCCTTAGGCTGTTCTGCTTGCTTTAATTAATTTTCACAGCACCTTTGCCAAATGGTGAAGCAATTGTTCAGCTGAATTAAAAAAAAAATAGCTGCTTTTGCCTCAGCATGGGCAAGGCACTAAGCAAATCAGTGAGACCCTGTCTCTAAATAAAAATACAAAATAGGGCTGGGGATGTGGCTCAGTGGCCAAGTGCCGCTGGGTTCATTCCCCGGTTCCAAAAACAAAAAAACAAAAAAACAAAAAAACAAAAACAAAATAGTTGCTTTTATCAAATAATTTCCATGATCTAGGAACTGGGTATTATACATTAGCATCCATTATTCCTAATATGTATAACAACATTTGTTAATAAAGTGTTTTGATTTCTGTTGGAATAGAAGATGAAACTGAAATTCATAAAATCAAGTAATTTGTCTAAGATCTGCAAGTGTGTAAAGCCCATGCTTCTTTCTAATATTTTTTATAAAGGCTCATTTATTTAAGGTTTTTAATTTTCAATTTGCTCTATGGAAGAATAACTTGAAATGCATCAAGATACACTTTTCAAAGCTAAATTCTTATTCTCTGGTGCCTTTAGTACTAATGTAAGGCACAAAGCATGTGGGTGAAATATTTTAAAAAATGGTTTATTCTAATCAGGAAGTTGTTTCTGAGTTCCTGGTTGAATCCATGTTCTTGGAGTTGATAGTTGATAGAACTGTCTACAATATTGTTCACGCCATATCTATTTACTACTCAGACAAATCTGTCCACTAAATTTGCTGCTGTTTCTATGAGATGCTATTAAGTTTTAGTGAGAATAAACCACAGAACCTGGACTAATTTGCTTTTTGAGGGCACTTTCACACATACCTTACAACAGAACAATCAGCACCCCTATCCCTGAAGTCAAATTTTCTGACTTCAAATTTGGTTTTCCCACTTATCCACCATGTGACCTTGGGCAAGTCATTTAACATCTCTTAGCATAGTTTCCCCACCAGAAAAATAGAGGTAATAATATTAACACCTACCTTAAGGGTAACAAATGATATTAAATGAGATAATACAGGTAAAATGCTTAGAATTGTGCTTGGAATTTTGTATGTCCTCAGTAAGTCACAATTGTTATCATTACCTTATGCGGTGGAACTGGTTGGAGAGCAAATAGTAATGAATAAATGTTGGCAAAAACCACACTTCCAAACAGATGTTAATAAAGCACAAAATTGTCCTGCTTTCTCATTCCAATCTGGGATTAAGCCAGACACCATTAGTCTTATAAAGGCTCATTTATGCAAGAGTCTATAGCAGACTCTGCCACATTTAGCACTCATAGTTGAACAGAGAGTTCAGAGACTATTAGCAATAATAGTATTATTAAAAATAAGGCAAATAAATTTAGGTTGCCACAAATTGTTTCTGGACTAAGTGAAGGGCTTAGAAGATAATGAGGGTAATGTGTGTGTGTGTGTGCGCGTGTGTGTGCGCGCGCGCATGTGTTTACGTGTGTGGGTATGAAAGTGAAATCAGACTTTTGTATCTAGGCATGGAAGAGAGAAGTCACCACCCTCATTAGTTCTTCTTTCTGTGTAGAAGTGATGAGTAAGCATATTAACTTTCATAAAATCTAATGTTCTTATATTAAGTGATATGGGAAAACATGTCTAAGCCATGGCAGCTCTTCAGAAAAAGAAAGATTTGCGTACTGGGAATTCTGGTGCCATCTTAAGGTTTCTGTTTATTCAAAGATTGTGAAAATAGGAAAGATTAGTCAAAGAACATATTTGCCAATACTCCAATGAATAAAAAAGCTACCTTGGTTCCTTTTTAATGGACTAAATAATTCCATGAACTCGTTCAACCTGAGAAGTTACGATATTATTCAAGGACGACGCTGACATCTGATTCAGAGGCCCTGCGGAGTTCTCAGGTGACTTGGGACTGGTTCCTCCCTTCCCTATTATTAGACACAAGATGTCAGACTAATCTCTAGGTCCCCCGATGTTTTAATTCCCTCATTCATAAATTTAGAAAACAAAGGATCTTTTGGTGTTTCTTCCTGAGGTTGGGTACTCTTTTCCTTCATTTTGGTGTGCGTGAATTAGGAAACCATCTCCTTTGTTTTGTAAAGCCAACTTCCTAGAAAGTTATTTCCTTTTTACTATCAAAAAACGCCCCATTTCAAGATAATTTATGTTAAAGCATTTTTATTTATAGTTAGTTTAATAACACTAAGACCTGATCCTGTGTTTTATAGAAGGCAGAATGAGGTGGCACCCATCATGAAAAGCAGATATCCTAGTCAATCTATTTGAAAAAAGGTTTGTCAAAAACAAAATGATGATATGGAAAAGTTAAGTGTGAATGACATAAGAAGAAGATAAACAAACCACAGAAATGGCATTGTCCACTGACTCAGATAACTGCATGTGGCAATAAGAGCAGAATGGAGAGGGGCCAGAGACCACAGTGGGAAAGTATCAAATAAATAAAAATAACCAGGGCTGACTTGGTTTTCAAAAACAAAATATCACTGAGTTTATTGACATCACTGATATAGGATACAAATATCTGGGAAGGATTTCTTCCTTTACAGTCAGTGAAGGTCAGGGTTTTAATCATGCTGCCATATTGCATTTAGTTTCATTGTGTAGACTGAAATGAAGGATGGGGAGAGGGTGGGGAAGAAAGATAATAGAATGAGACAAACATTACCTTATATACATGTATGAATACGCAAATGGTATGATTCTATTTTGTGTACAACCAGAAAAACGATAATCGTACTCCATTTGTATACAACGAATAAAAATAAATAAATAAATAAATAAATAAATAAATAAATAAATAAAAGAAACAATGAGGGGCTGGGGTTGTGGCTCAGTGGTAGAGTGCTTGCCTAGCATGTGTGGGGCACTGGGTTCGATTCTCAGCACCACATAAAGATAAAATAAAGGTGTTGTGTCCATTTAAAACTAAATATATACATATGAAGAAGCAATGAGACTTTACAAGAATTGAGGAAAATGACAAAAAAATTGCTGGTCTGACAGTACAGTGAGAACTTGGGAGGGGCTTCACTGTTTGCTCCTGGAGAGGATGGGTGCAGACGGGCGAATATTAACATCTCATTGATGTTGTCTCTATTTTCTTGAAGAAGGATAATAGCAGGTTTTGAATTTGTGAGTTGGAAAACAGTGCATAACCAAAGCAGAAGGTATCTTAATTGAAATACTTAATTGATTTGTCTATTTAGAAATTTATTTTAGTTTGCAAAATGGTACAATGGAACAAATATATTATCATTTTCCTTCCTCCCTTGTCAGTTGCTTTCCCCTCTGAACTATTATATTCCCTTCTGGATTATTCCCTATTGAATCATTCTGTGAACATTTTAGTCCTTGATTTTCAAATGTTCTCAGAGTAGTATTATTGTGGTAATAGGAGTTCAATTATTAACAGTCTCAATATTTAAACTTGAACAATTTCCTTAACATTATGCTCTAAAAAAATTTTCCCCTTAAGTCAATAAAAAAAAAAAAAAAAAGAGGAAAGCACAGATAGCTTTCCAAAATGACTGAAGTATATATTCATTATGGATATATTTAGATGGTCTACCATCTACTGGTAATAGGATGCTATTTGAGAATTCCCCAACACTATGTACAGAATGGTGGGCAATAGCACTGCAGTATGACTCAATCAGTGAAATCATTCTTGAACTCATTAACAGTGCAATATAGGCAACGATAAGCAATCATTCCATGCAGCCAAAGAGAGAATTTGAATGTGTAAACTACATACAGCCATATTTGTTAAATCAAAATGTAAAGTCTAGTGATAACATTCTATAAAATGTGACCAATTTAAGCAATAGTCATTAGGGGTGACTTAATTTTACCAGATACAATTTTCTAATCTTAACAAGGGATTGAAATCAATGTACTATCTCTTTCCAATAGCTTTATAAAGCATTTTGAAGTAATACAGAATACTGAATCTTGTTAGTTTTGTAATTTTGTTCATTTAAAAGCTCCATCCAAACAATATACACTTTTATTTTATGTGTTTTGCAAATCTAACTATGTAGAGAAATAAGTGATACAGAAAAAAAGGTAAGTTTATTTTTATAGTTCATTACTTTTATTCTAATTAACCAAGTGACTGTTTTGCTTGGATCTTACACCTAATATATTTTGGAATAATTTCAACCCTAATTAGGGTAAATAAATGCTCAACAATGGTAAATTCCGATTTTGTTGATCAGTTCTTCTCCTATAAATGACTTTTCAGAAAATGTATTTATTTTCATGGTGGATACTTTATTTTTTCATTGATTTTTTTCCCCTACTTTAATTACAAAAGGTTACAGCTCCTTTTGACTACACAAGTCTTTTGGCATGTTAGTTTATGCTTAATGAATCTTTCCTGGTTTAACAATTGGTCTTTGATATGTACATGCCCATAGAGGTGTGGGTCCTCGGCCAATCCAGAGGGTGGGTGACAGGAGGCTGCTGTCTCAAGGAGTTGGTTAAAGGTATTTAATTTCTTTCTCAAGTATCCTCCTTGGAATGCCAAGTTATATCATCATTACAGTTAGCCAGCTGCTGCTTCCGATAAGAATGCCTGGGAATTTAAAGTTCTTTTATTAAAAAGGGACAGGCATATCAAACTTGAGATAAGAATGCCTGTGGCAGTGTTTCCAGTGAAAACTTTTCATGTGTTCAGCCTCAAGGTAGCTCTGCCTTTGCAGGCTGCAAGTTGGTATTATAAATACTTTCTAAAGTTTATCTAACAAGATTTTCTAAAGATAAGGAATGTGAGCTCGTTTAAGGTAACGTTCTTCATGTTAAGTCATTAAAGTCCAGAGAGATTTAAACCACAAATATTACTTAAGCAGAAATTTTATTTACTCACATTTTAAGGAGAAAGATAAAAATGACTAAAATTAACTCACAGAAAGGATTTAATTATAGTCAGTATTCTTTCAGCCCAGCCTACCATACTTTTTATTTTTGTGGTTTATTATTGCAAAATGAAAAGTAATGTTTAAAACCAATACTGAGATCCTACAAAATTGTAAATGATTTAAAAAAGTCATATTTTATTACCTATTAATCACATGGCATTAGAAAAATTTCCAAAACAGAAGTCAGAAAGTAATATTTTAATAGCTAGGAATTCAATAAATCAGATTATACAGTTTCCCGAGTATTTTTACATACTCTAGCTTTGTCTATAAAACTTGCCATATCATGTTAAAAATTTATTTTGCACTACAGGAGCTAAAGTAATTTTTCCTATTTTTCCTGTACTATAAGAACGACTTGTCTGTTTCCATTAACTTTGATACATGCAAAGTTTAAACACTGATTCAAGGAATGTCTTTTAAGTGGGTACACTGCTCCAGACATCATTCTGGATGCAGTGAATTAAAGAGAAAAATTCTTTTCCTCAGAGGCTTACATTTTAGCAGAGGAAGAGAAAATAAAGAAGAAATACAACAAATAAGCTTATAATCATTAATTTAGATGGCTATAAATGCTGCATAAAAAAGAAAATACGAGTACGGTAAAGGCAGTGAAGTGTGTCTAAGAAAAATTATGCATCTGCAAGTCGTTTTGTTGACTCAGCATGAAATCATTTGTATTCTACCAATACATACACTCTAGTCTCACAAAAACGGGGTTCTTTCTTAATCAGTATAGAAGACAGAACTATAGAACACAAAGAACCTTAACCAAATAAAATCATTTAACAAAGCAAACTGGTAAAAGTAATCATAGAATGAATCTAGAACTCATAGTTCTATGGGGCCATAGCATGTCTTAGATTTTTTTCTTCATTTTTCTGGAGCTTCATGAACCACTATCAACTATAGTACATATCTAATTTCTATCATCTGAGAAGAGTATATTGGATATTTGAAAAAGAGTAGATTCTCAGTACAAAAAATGATACATATGTGAGATAATAGTTAATCTGGCAATTAATTTGATTTAGTCATTTTGCAAGGCATACATTTATCAAAACATGTTTGACACCATAAATATAGGCAATTTTTGTCAGTTAAATAAACAAAAATTTAAAAATGAGACAATTTCGTGTTCACTTGAAATGTAAGTAGAAAGTGATTTGTTTCTACACAAATTTTATCAATTTCAAATTTAGAGTGATAGGTTTTCTTAGAATTTCAGCACAGGCTGGAAGAGGGGGCACTATAAAAATCATCTTCTAGAAGATGAATGTTAAAAACAAACGAACAAAACCCTCAGTTGTGTCTACCATCAAATTTTTAGAGCTCACAAAGTTGTAGCTTTACTAAGCAAATTTCAAACAATAAAATTTGCTTACTATTACTTAAATAAGCTACAAAATTACATCTTGTGTATTAAGCACAACTTTCATTTGTAAAGCAAAACTATCCATAGCTTAACAATATTTTGACTTGATTCACACAGGCCTTTATTTCAGAAAAGGATGATAAATGAACCAAATAAGGGAAATATATAAGCAGAACCTTTTGTTGTTTAAGCCATTTGTCTCCCTTAGATTCAAGTTCATGAATATTTTAGATTTCAATTGTGACTATAGTTCTCACTGTTAGAACATCATCCATTTTACACACAGTTGCTAATACACTCTTTTACAATTTGAGAAATTCCAAGTGTCACTTCTGCAACTTTCAATTTCTAGTGTCTTTTAAGAACATTCAATTATTGTTTCTCCAAGTCTTTATTGATCTGATACAAATATTCTCTGTAGCAAAGCTCACATATGGAAAACAAGGTAGTTGTCCCCTCCAGGTGTTCCTAATCGAGTTGAGACAAGAGATGCTGTGATAAGTGTTCACAGAAGCAGGGAGGAAGGACTAGGGGAGCCAGAGGCAGAGATGTTCTATTCTGCCAGGCTTCCCAGCATGATCACATGGCCATAGAATACATACTTGTGGTGAAAATGGAATTTCTACAAAATAGGACTTGGAAGAGTGACTGTCAAGAACTATAGAGAAAGTATATTATGTTTTTTCTTTTTAAATCTAAAAACATTGGGAATTTTGTAAACAAGCAAACTCCCTAAAACCTGAGCTTTCTTTCCTTTACAGACTCTTTCATTTGCTTGTCCTCTGTAATGCCACATCATGACACATGGCCTTATAGGATGGGCTGTCCAGAATCAGTTATTCTCTGAAGTCTCAGAGCATCTCACTGGGGGTGGCTACAGTTAGATCAGTAGAGCAGCCAAAGATGAAAGCCCAGGAATGAGGAGAGAAATTATTTGTATTTCTTTTTTTTAAAGTTAAAATGCTTTAACTTTTAAAAAAAGTTTCTCTGGTTAGAAAAGCAATATAGGTAGAGTACCTCATGAAATTCTTGGGACCAGAAATGTTTCAGATTTCAATTTTTTTTCAGCTTTTGGAATATTTCCTTATACATAATGAGATATCTTGGGAACATGACCAAAGTCTGAACAAGTAGTTCATTTATGTATCATATATACCTGCTATAGAGTGCTCTGAAAGGTCGTTCAAAGACCCATGTATTAGAAGATTGGTCCCCTCCCTGTGGTGCTGTGGGGAAGTAATGGAATATTCAGAGGTCAAAGGTCTTAGGTCACTGAGTGTGCCCCCTCGAAGGGAATTATGGAACCCTGGGCTGATTTTCTTTTTGCTTCCCTACTGCCTTGAGGTGCACTCAATCTGTTATCCCACCACTGTCAACTTTTATACATCTGTCACTGGGGGCCATGGTGACCATGAAGACCCAGAAACCACGGGCAGATGGGAAAACACTATAAATACAGCAAGATCTTAAAGCAAACAAAAAACAGTGTAACTTTAAAATTTTTGAAATTTTATTCACCATGAATTTTCCCAAATTTTCATTTTAAAAAATATTACATTAAAATATTTGTCTTGATAACTGGGTTAAATTTTTTTAAAATTATTTTTTTTTTTTACAGACTGCATTTTGACTCATTGTACACAAATGGGTACATCTTTTCATTTCTATGGTTGTGCACGATGTAGATTCACACCATTTGTGCAAATATACATATACACAGGGTAATGATGTCTGCCTCATTCCCCCATTTTTCATACACCCCCTCCCTCTCATTTTCCTCTATGTAATATAAAGTTACTCCATTCTTCTCTCACCTCCCACCACCCATTCTCATTATATATCATCAGTCACTTATCAGGGAAAACATTCAGCCTTTGGTTTTTTGGGCTTGGCTTATTTCACTTAGCATAATATTCTCTAATTCCATCCATTTATCTGCAAATGCCATAATTTTATTCTTCTTTATGGCTGAATAATATTCTATTGTGTATATATAGCACAGTTTCTTTTTTTTTTTATTTGCCTGTAGTATGCTAATTTTAAGTCCTTTGGATGTAAACTGAGAAGTGGGATAACTGGGTCAAAAGGTGGATACATTCCAAGTTTTCTGAGGATTCTCCACACTGCTTTCCAGAATGGCTGCACCAATTTGCAACTCCACCAACAATGTAAAAGTGTGCTTTTTCCCCCACATCCACGGATTGTTTGTGTTCCTGGTAATAGCCATTCTAATTGGAGTAAGATGAAATCTAAGAGTTGTTTTAATTTGCATTTCTCTAATTACTAGAGATGTTGAACACTTTTTCATATATTTATTAATCGTCTGTATATCTTCTGTAAAGTGTTTGTCCAGTTCCTTGGCCCATTTATTGATTGGGTTCTTTGTATTTTTGGTGTAAAGTTTTGTAAGTTCTTTATAAATTTTGGAGAGTAGTGCTCTATCTGAAGTGCATGTGGAAAAGATTTTCTCCCACTCTGTAGGCTCTCTTTTCACTTTATTTTACTTCTATGTATTTATTTTTGTGCTGCTGGGGATTGAACTCAGCCTTGTGCATGCAAGGCAAGTACTCTACCAAATGAGCTATATCCCCAGCCCTCTTTTCACATTATTGATTGTATCCTTTGCTGAGAAAAAGCTTTTTAGTTTGAATCCATCCCATTTATTGATTCTTGTTTTTATTTCTTGCACTCTGGGAGTCTTGTTAAGGAAGTCTGATCCTAAGCCAACATGATGAAAACTTGGGCCTACTTTGTCTTCTATTTGATGCAGTGTCTCTGGTCTAATTCCCAAATCATTGATCCATTTTAAGTTGAGTTTTGTGCAGGGTAAGAGAAGTTTAATTTCATTTTGCTGCATATGGATTTCCAGTTTTCCCAGCACCATTTGTTGAAGAGACTACCTTTTCTCCATTGTATGTTTTTGGCTCCTTTGTCTAGTATGAGATAACTGTGTTTATGTGGGTTTGTCTCTGTGTCCTCTATTCTGTACCATTGGTCTGCCTATTTTGGTGCCAATACCATGCTGTTTTTGTTACTATTACTCTGTAGAATAGTTTAAGGTCTGGTATTGTGATGCCTCCTGCTTCACTCTTTCTGCTCAGGATTGTTTTGGCTATGTGAGGTCTCTTATTCTTCCAGATGAAGTTCATGATTGCTTTCTCTATTTCTATGAGGAATGTCATTGGAATTTTAATTGGAATTGGAATTGGAATTTTAATTGAATCTGTATAGCGCCTTTGGTAGAATGGCCATTTTGACAATATTAATTCTGCCTTTCCAAGAACATGGAAGATCTTCAATTTCTTTCCTTAGTGTTCTGTAGTTCTCATTGTAGACCTCTCTCACCTCTTTTGTTAGATTGATTCCCAAGTATTTTATTTTTATATTTTTGAGGCTATTGTGAATGGAGTGGTTTTCCTAATTTCTCTTTGAGAGGATTCATCGCTTCTGAATAGAAATGCATTAGATTTATGCTTTAGTATTGATTTTATATCCTGCTACTTTACTGAATTCATTTATTAGTTCTAAAAGTTTTCTGATGGAATTTTTTGGATCCTCTAAATATAGAATCATGTCATCAACAAATAGTAACAGCTTGAGTTCTTCCTTTCCTATTCGTATCCTTTAAATGTCTTTGGTCTAATTACTCTGGCTCTTGTTTCAAGGATGATGTTGAATAGAAGTGGTGAAAGAGGGCATCCCTACCTTGTTCCCGTTTTTAGAGGAAATGCTTTTAGTTTTTCTCCCTTTAGAATGATGTTGACTGTGGTCTTAGCACAGATAGCCTTTATAATGTTAAGGAATGTTCCTACTATCCCTATTTTTTCTAGTGTTTTAAGCATGAAGGGTTGCTGTATTTTATCAAACACTTTCTCAGCATCTATTGAAATAATCATGTGATTCTTAACTTTAAGTCTATTGATGTGATGAATTACGTTTATTGATTTTCAGATATTGAAACAACCTTGCATCCCTGGTATAAACCGTACTTGATCATGGTGCACTATCTTTTTAATATGTTTTTGAATGCAATTTGCCAGAATTTTGTTAAGGATTTTTGCATCGATGTTTATCAGGGATATTGATCTAAAGTTTTCTTTCCTTGATGCATCTTTGTCTGGTTTTGTTATTAGAGTGATTCTAGCTTCATAGAATGAACTTGGAAGGGTTCCCTCCTTTTCTATTTCATGGAATACTTTGAGGAGTATTGGGATTCGTTTTTCTTTAAAGGTCTTGTAGAATTTGGCTGAGAATCCACCTGGTCCTGGGCTTTTCTTGGTTGGTACGCTTTTGATGGGTTCTTCTATTTCGGTGCTTGAAATTGATCTGTTTAAATTGTGTATGTCCTCCTGATTCAGTTTGGGAGGATCATATGTCTCTAAAAATTTGTCAATGTCTTTGATATTTTCTATTTTGTTGGAGTATTGATTTTCAAAGTAGCTTCTAATTATGTTATGTATTTCAATGGTGTTCATCATGATCTTTCCTTTCTCATCAATAATTCTAGTAATTTGAGTTTTCTCTATCTAGCCCTGTGTGGCTAAGAGTTTATCAATTTTGGTTTACTTCTTCAAAGAATCAACTTTTTGTTTTGTCAATTTTTTGAATTGTTTCTTTTGTTTCAATTTCATTGATTTCAGCTCTGATTTTAATTATTTCCTGTCTTCTACTATTTTTGGTTTTGCTCTCTTCTTCTTTTTTGAGGGCTTTGAGATGTACTGTTACGTCATTTGGTTGTTGACTTTTTATTTTTTTAATGTATGAGCTCAATGCAATGAACTTTCCTGTTAGTACAGCTTTCAGAGTGTCCCATAGGTTTTGATATGTTGTGTTGTTCTCGTTTACGTCTAAGAATTTTTTAATTTTCTCCCTGATGTCTTCTGTTATCATTGCATCATTCAAAAGCATATTATTTAGTGTCCAGGTGTAGGAGTAGTTTTTTTTAATTTTATCATTGATTTCTAATTGCATTCCATTATGGTCTGATAGAATACAAGGTAGTACCTCTATTTTTGTATTCCAATTATATTGTATGCATGTACAGATATGTAACAACAAATTCCTCCATTATGTACAACAATAATCCACCAATAAAAATATGAAAACAAACAAAAAATAAACTTTAAGTTGATTATCACAAGTATTTTGTTATAGTAGAGAAACTTAACACAATACCCTATATATGTAGCCTGAAGGTAATTTTGTACTATATTTTTAATGCACATATGTTTTAATTACAACTTGCTACATGGAGTCAGGTGTGAAATTTTCTACTTGTCAAAAAATTTAGATTTTGGAGGTTTTTGGATTTTGGCTTTTTTTTTTTTTTTGGTACTGGGGATTGAACTCAGGGACACTCCACCACTGAGTCACATCCCCAGCCCTATTTTGTATTTTTATTTAGGGACAGAGTCTCACTGAGTTGCTTAGGGCCTAAGTTGCTGAGGCTGGCTTTGAACTCCTGATCCTCCTGCCTCAGTCTCCCAAGTGCTGGGATTACAGGCATGTGCCACCGCACCAGGCTTGGATTTTGGCTTTTTTTTTTTAAAGGGATGCTCAACCTTTATATAGTTGTTATTAAAAATGCCTATGAAATAATAAAAACTTTAGCATCAAAATTATCCACAATTCTAATACTCAGAAAGAATTTAATAAATTTGGAATCTATTCTTCTGGACTAGTTGTATGCAGAGATATTTACATATTCACTGACACTTCATTACAACAACTTTGTACTACTGTAATCAATTTTATTTAATATGATTCTACCAACAGTGTTTTTGTTACAATATATTGTGAATATTTCATGTACATAAATATATACACATACATATTTATATTTAAATACATGGATATCCTCATCATTTTAATGACTACTATAATTTCTCACTTCTTGGTGGAAATTTTGTAATTGTCTCATTGCAAATAGCACTATGACGTGTTTGCATGCTTGTGTTCTTGTCTAGTTAGTTTCTTAGGATAAATTCTTAAAAATGGAATTGTTAGACCAAAAGGTATCCAAAATTTATAAGTAAATTTTGTGAGATTGACTTCCAACTGATTTTAATAATCAAATTTACTAATTCTTACTGATATAACTAGTAAAATTTTATGCTTAATAATTAAATTTGCATTTATTTGATTAGTAATGAAGCTTAACAGACTTTATAC
Organism: Glaucomys volans; assembly: GCA_020662805.1. NCBI lineage: Eukaryota > Metazoa > Chordata > Mammalia > Rodentia > Sciuridae > Glaucomys > Glaucomys volans. The sequence goes on from JAJEJO010003543.1 coordinate 42,518, forward strand.
ATTTATTGGCTATTTGACTTACTTTCCCTCCTCCCTTCCTTCCTTCCTTCCTTCCTTCCTTCCTTCCTTCCTTCCTTCCTTCCTTCCTTCCACCAGGGATGCTCTACCACTGAGCTATATCCCCAGCCCTTTCCTTAAAATTTTGAGATAAGATCTCAGTAAGTTGCCCAGGCTGGCCTTGAACTTGCAATTGTCCTGCTGTGGCCTCCGCAGTAGTTGGGGTTACAGTCATGTGCCACTGTGCCTGGTCATAATGTTCCATCCTCACCCCTTATTAGTTTTTTGCCTTTTGCCTAAAGCTCAAATGCCGGAATACCCTGATATCTCATCTTGGGTCACCCTTCTCTTTTCCCACTATCCATCCATCTAATTACTGTGTCTAGTTACACAACTTTAAATATCACTTGCATGCCAGTGGCTCTCAATTTTATAACTCAAGCTCTGACTTTCTCCAATTCTACTACCCGCTTGAAACTGCCACACTGAGCTGGCATCCTGTACAAGATGGATTCAGCAGTTATTTCCATTAGTTTTGTTTAATTCTGATTAAACATAACGTCTTCCTTCAGTTTGACATTTTATTCTATTACATTTTTGAACATTCTTTCCCATAGACTGTTCTTTTCTGCAAGGATTCTAGTTAATCCCATCAAGGGCATCCATTATTTTTCTTCCATATCTTTGTTCTTTTCCTTTACTTCAAGCTTGCATTTCATATTACTGATCTACTTCTTGGCAGTGGCAATTCTGTGCTTTACAATTTCCTATGAAGTTTTAATTTCACAGGAGTTTCATTTCCTTAAATTTTTCTTCTCTGTCAGTCCGCTCTTCATTTCTGTCTTCTTGCTTAACTCCATTCTCTTTTCCCCTTCACCATATAAGCTTACAGTACATGATTCTTGAAGATAAGAGAAAAAATTAGTATGCAGACTGCAGCTTCAGGAGTCAGTTGTTTCATTGACAGACCAGCTCTGGGCACCTCCCTCCTGCTCCAGGGCAACTTTGGCATCTTTTTCTGTGCTCTAGTCATTCCATGGGATAACAATTATGTTACTTATCTTTCTCTGATTTACCTATTTTCTCCCTTGGAATTTTGAGAGGCAAGAATTTTCCTTTGTTTGACATGTGTCCTTGAAAGCTAGAACAGGAGACTACACGGTGTGGGCCTTCGGGAAAAACTCATTGACTTAGTGAATACATAAATGAGTGCCTATCAAGACGATCTTGATTTGGGTTTAGTTTTTTCCATTAAAGCTATTTGTTGACCTTGGTTATGCAGAATAGGTCAAGAACTGTCTGAGTGGGGTTGGAACATGTGGAATACACATACAGTGTATTTCAGGCTTAAAAAAGAAGGAATTCTTGCCATTTACAACAGCTTGAACAGACTTGGAAGACAGTGTGTTAAGTAAAGTAAGCCAGTAACAGAAGGCAAACTGCACTTACATGAAGGATCTAGAATAGTCAAAGTTAGCAGACACACAGAGTATGGTGGTATCCATGGGTTTTGGGGAGGAAAAAATGGGCACTTCTTGTTCAATGGGTACGAAGTTTCAGTTTTGCAAGACAAAGTTCTAGAGATTTGCCTTACTACGTAGTGTCTAGTTAACAATATTGGTATTGTACATCTTAAAATGTTAAGAGAACATTCATGTTAAAATGTCCTTACCACAAACAAAACCAAGAAAGCCACAAAAAAACACAGGGACATTTTTGTAGGTGATGGATATGTTGAGTGCATTGACTGAGCTGTCATGGGTGGATGGATATGTGAATATGTCCAAGTTCACCAAAATACATATGACATCATATAGGAGTGATTTTTTGCATGTCAACTAAACCTCAGTAAAACTGAATATATCATCCCCTCAAATTTTTTAAAACAGATTATCTGCATTTGATAGGACCAGTCTAAACATAAATCTTCTCACGTGATGAACTTATTGACATGTGTCTTCCTCCAATGATGCATAGAGAACAAGCAAAACAAACCTTTGGAAATATCAGAGAAGCTCAGTTCTACAGGAGTAGGCATGACACATAACATATTATTAAAATAGATTATTTAATGAATTTATTTATGAGGACTAGTTTAAATTTTAGGCTATCATAAGCAATCAAACAGTCTGTATAGATTCAGGAATGGTCCAACTCTCCTTCAAAAATGCTTCATGAAACAGAACTTGCTGGAAAATGAGACAATCTTGAAAGAGCTGGCCACCATGCTTCCTCTTAAAGACCTGAAGATGGCCTTTGAATGCTTCATCCTACATACCCAGGGCAAAAGCAGTGTAAAAATATGTTCGATAGTCTTCTTAAGAAATTCACCAGTTTGCAAAAAATCAACTTCAGGCAATAGAAGTAGGAGGAATCTCACACTGAATTCTGATTTGTCGATGACATTTATTTCAAATTCTTGACAAATGTAGCCTTTTCTAAGAGAAACTTTGAAGCTCCAACATTTAAGAAAATGGTCTCCTTCGTTTGCTTTCTTTGTAGTTCAGTTTGTAAATGCTACTTCAGAATTTCAAGGTTGTTTTTCCTTCATTTGCATAATGAGAATACTATTACCATAAAAATAATAGTTAAAAGGATAAAATCCTTTTTTCATGTGGGGCAGTCACTGATGGAACTGGAGGATGTTATGCTAAGTGAAATGAGCCACACAGAAAGACAAATTCCACACATCTCACTTGGATGTTGAATTTAGAAAAATTGATCTCATGCAAATTGAGAATGAAATGGTGGTTAGCAGAGGTTTGGGACAGTGGCAGGAGGGGAATGGGGAAAGGTTGATCAATGGGCACTAAGTTAGAGTTAGATAGGAGGAAAAAGTGCTATTGCACTCTAGCATGACTAGATTTTTTTGCTTAAAAAAATAGATAAAAGTTTCATATTGCTTTGTTCTGGAAAATATTAGAAGAAATAAAAGCAAAAGTGCTAAACTAATTGTCCAATAAAATGTTTTAGTCTTACATAAACTAGAGCAATCTTCACAAGAGGGTTTTTAAGTCATAGTTCATTTAAATTGCTTAATATAACTAATTTATTTACTTATTTATTCATTCTATTGGTGCATCATAATTTTATTTATTTATTTATTTATTTATTTATTATTTGCTACCAGAAGTTGAACCCAGGGGCCACTGAGCCACATCCCCAGCCCTTTTTTAACTTTTTATTTTGAGACAGGGTCTTGCTAAATTGCTTGAGTCTTGCTATATTGTGGAGGCTGGTTCTGCCTCAGCCTCCTGATTTGGTGGAATTGCAGGAGTGCGCCATCATGCTCGACTGGTGCGTTATAATTATACATAGCAGCAGAATTTGTTGTTAAATATTTGTATGTGTATGGGACATAACCATGTAACTTAATCAACTTTGTTCCCCAGTAAAATTGCTTATGATTTCAAAATATATACTAGTATTAATGAAATAATGAGTTGAACAAACTCAATTAAAGAGAAAATCCTACAGAAAATGATTCTAAGTGGGCACTAGAAGTTTATCTTAGGATGAGGTGCTACTTGTTGCTCTCAGTTTCTGACTGAGTAGCTTAGTGGGGCTGGGGCTAGGGCTAGGTTCAGTGCCTTTATCAAGCATATAAAAATAGGCGTTTTAGAGAAACATTGGAGTTAATGTTGGAATTACTTGTTCTCAAATTTTGTCAAAGAAAGGGCAGAGGAGCAAAACAAAAACCACATTGTGAACAGATTTTTTTTTTTCTTTTTGGGCAAAGTTAAGAATTATGCTGGTTTATTTGAAAAAGCAATGAAATGAGCAGATATGTTAATGATCAACACCCTCTATAAATAAAGAACATGTAATTATAGGGAAAATATTCAGAAGTGTTTCCTTTGACTACATTTTGTGCGTAACTGTTAATGAGAATCTGTACTCTCCTCCTTTGATATGAAGAGACCCTCAATTCGAAGAACCTTTGTTGTACTATTAAATTATACCTATGTCAAATAAATTTGATTAATGTATTCAATTTAAGTTACTTAGGAGGAATGAAAATTAAAACAAATGCCCTGGGAACTAAAAGATTAATGGCAAAATGCCATGTGGTCAGCAGCTCTGTGCACAGCATACCTGGTGCTGTATGTGCATTTAACCTTCGTTGATTAATGAAGAGTTCGGCTAATAGCAGCAGTTATAATGGCAGAGAATGTTTTGAAAAGAGATTATTCTGAAAATCAAGAAAATGTATTGATAAGAATGAGATATTGAAAAATATGGAGTTTCGTACGTCAACCTTTTGTCATTGTGACCAAAATACCTGAAAAGAACATCTTAGAGAAAGAAAACTTTATTTTGGGCTCATGATTTCAGTGGTTCAGTCCATGGTTGGCCAAATTCATTGCTCTAAGCCAAAGGCAAGGTATCATGATCGAAGGGTGTGGCAGAGGAAAACTGCTCAGCTCAGGGCAGCCAGAAGCAGAGAGAGAGAAAGTGACAAGAGCCAGGGACAAGATATAGTCTGGGGTATGCTCCTGGTGACCTACTTCCTCCAGTCACACACCACCTGCCTACAGTTACCACTCAGAAATTCATTCAAGTTATTAAACCACTAAATGAATTAATCCACTGATGAGGTTTTAGCTCTCATAATCTAATCATCATACTTGAGAATATTACTCCATTGCCTAACATCTGAGCTTTTAGGGGGACATTAAATACCCAAAGCATAATAGGACTATACCTGAGTTTTCAGATTCTAGGATCTCTCATTGTGTTCAACTGAATTATGTTGACATAGAAAACAAGGATCAGAAAGTTTTGTTTTGCTGCTGCATTTTAACATATTTCTGGACTGGTAGGATAAATTTGATAATGACTGAACAAGTGGGTGCTGGTTTTGAAACTGATATTCCAAGTACAGTTCAGAAACATGATAACAGTTCATGTTGATTCCTGAAATGAAGTTATTTTATTTAATTTTCCAATCATCCTTATGGGATAGGTGCTATTATTAAATTCATTTGATAGATGGGGATATTGAGGCAATCAAATTTAAGTACCTCATCTAATGCAATATGGTTAAACCATAAGATTAAAATTAGTGGCATTTGCTCTGTAATCACTGTGCTAGAATCTTTCAAAGTAGTTGGTCAGATGAATATAGGGCATTAGTTGATTCTGACCTCTAGGTTCTAGTGAAAGTTGGGACATTTATTTGCATGACTATAAACTTGGATTTAAAACAAGTTTTTATTTTTCCCTTACTATATTCCAATAGCTTATTTCTACAAACTCTACCACTATTTTCATTCAATTTTTTCCCTCAATTTCGCATGGCTCTTATGAGCAAGGGTCACATTTTCATGTTAGCTCTGGGTCAGAATCTTCTAGCAGTTATATAAACAGCAGAGTCAATGGCAATTAGCACTGTCATTCTGAAGTCAGTCTGAGAGTCAGTCTTTCTTCATTCAAGTTTGTTGTACACAGGTAGATAAAATAACAGGATGTGCCATTTGCAATATAAGACCTCTTATGCAAATGACTGTACTTCATTCGAAAAATCAGAGGAAAACACAGAATAAATGGTTTTTTAAGTGAACCAGGATTAGGAAATATGCATTTCTAAGTTCTATAAAAATAGATGAGTACTCCTTATTAATACACTATTTTTGCTTTTAGTTGATTAACAGAACCTAAGTTGGCTAATGGTGGGGGGGGCTTCAGCATTTCCCCAGGTGACTCTAATAGGCATCCTGGCTGAGAAGCCTTGTCTTGGATATTTCCCATCCAAGAACCACTGGATATGGTTCCAATTAAAGGGATTGCATTTAAACATTCTTGTATCTGAAAAATCTTGTCCTTGTCTTTTAATCAAGATGTAATAGAGTACCTCAAATTTCCTGGACTGAAAAAACAATTAGAAATTCATATGGAGTTGAAATGTGTTTTGTAGAATTAGAAAAGTTTGGTGGAAAAGAATCGTCACTAATGTAAATCAATTATGTTGGTAATCTGTTTAATTACCACCGTGTTGAGTGTGTTGTGAAATATATGACTGCAGTGGTGTTACTAATTGCTTTAATTAGTCACCAAGGACTAATAGTGAAGAGGATTGCTTAGTACTACTAATGTGGAAGGGAAGAATGAGTGTCAATTTTTGGCCAAGAAGTTAAGCTTGGAATTCCTAGTTCATCTTCCTCTAAAACAAGGGGAAAATTGACAACAATAGAATAATTCATTGAATGTATTCTGGAATGATAATCACAAAAATTATTCAAAGACCTACTGAATTGAAAGTAGAAGACCTACTGAATATGAAAGACCTACTGAATATGAAAGAGGAGTTTATAATGCAGACTGGATAAAGGAGCCCAGTGACTTGCTGTGTGAAATTCACTTTCATTCATGCATTTTAATATTATTTTTCCCCTGCAATATAAATATCACATTATCTAAACACAGCGAAGATTAAAATGGTCTATGTAAGTATATGTGAAGTACCGATAACTACATTCTAATAATAATGCATATAACATATCTTATGAAGAATTTGTTTTCCTGAATATACTAATTTATTATATCTTGAAAAAATGTTTAATGGTCGAAAGCTTTCTATAGGAAACTCATCTGGATAGCAATCATTGGAAGGCAAACATTGTATTAAAATTTATCTTTATCTCTAATTATCCATATTTATATTTATATATTTATCCAATGAACTTTTCTATTTTCTTAGTTTTGAGTGTATTCTTCCATACGTCAAAAATCTAAATAATTTTCTTCATATTCAACTTTTCTCATATGTTAAAATTTGTTGGCTTCTCCTTTGAAACAGCAGCAATATAATCAGCAAAGGCTATTCCAGAGAAGAATGTCTATGTGTGTGTGCATGTGTGTGTGTGTGTACGCACACACCTGCATGTGTGCATGCATATCTGGTAGACTTGTGTGTGTGTGAATGCATGTTTGTGTTTTTGGTCAGTGCAGAGAAGGCCATGAACCCTGAGTCATGTCCAAGGGAGCAGCAGCCTCCTGCAACCTCCTCTGTCCAGGAGCCCCCTTTACTTGAAGCAGTGTCATAGTCAGTGTGGGTCGCCAAAATAAAGACACAGACGAGGTGGGTTAAATGACAGAAAGTTGTTGCTCCCAGTGCTGGAGACTGGAAGTCTGAGATCAGGTGTCAGTGGACCACATTTTCCCTCCGTGCTCACGTGGTAGACATGGAGTGCATGGTGTCTCTTACAAGGTACTGACTCGTGGGATCAGTGATCCATCATCGTATGATCTCAGCTAACTTTAACCACCTCCTTAAAGGCCCTGTCTCCAGTCACGCGGGAGTGCATGGCTTCTGCATGTGCGTTTGGAGGGTGACAATTCAGTCCCCGGCAATGCGAGTCTCGTCCCTGATTTAGGTGGGCCCAGTGTTACGCCCCCTGCTGCAGCAGCACAAGTGCCAAGAACTATAGTAGATCGTGGGGAAATAAAAAGCATGACATTTATTTCAGACAATGGCATGCCTGAATTTGTACTTTTGTGCTGTATTTTAAGAAATTGGGAGCTGAAGTTTTATTCACCTCTAAATGTACTTCTTTGTATCAGACCTGATCCCCGAGGAAACTGCAAAAAGCGGGTTGTCCAGACCACTAGCCTGTGAAGGATACTAAGTAAGAGGCAAGGGCGCATGGAGCTGGAGATCGAATAACCTTCCAATCAGCAGCCTCCCCGGGCACGCACTCAGTCCTTGAAACCTTCCAGCTTTTGTGTTCTGTTGGTTTCAGATTTACCTTGGCTTTTTCTGGCAGAAGAAAGCTCACATTTCCTTGAATAACAAGTAGAATTATTTAATGTGAACGTGAAGGGGAGTCAAACATACTACTAGATACAAACGACTGCCATTATTCACTCTGGGAAGCAACCTATGCATAAAGGTCTCTGAAGATTTCACTCATCCAACGCACTCATTATACCACCATATAACACCAAAACCAAAGTAGTGACACCAAATATAAGGCAAGATGTGGTGTGTGTGTAGTGGTCCTGGAATTTACTATCCCATCTGTGACAACTGACAGAAAGTGAAGGGAAATGAGGCATCTAGTTTCCCTTCATTTTCCCCCCTGAGGTACTAGGGATTAAACCCAGGGATGCTCTACCACTGAGCTACATTCCCAGCCCTTTTTGTGTTTTAATTTTGAGACAGAGTTTTGCTAAATTTCTGAGGCTAGCCTCAAAGTTGCTATCCTCCTGACTCAGCCTCCTTAATTGCTGGGATGTACCACCATTCCTGGCTCCCTTCATTTTAAGAAAAAAAGTTTTGACAAACGGGATGGTGTATGGTAAAGGAAATTATATGAGAACATGAAGATGCTATACTTAGTGTGAACCAGGGAACCATGCTGGCTACAGATGTCAGTGTGGGCTCTCCTAATGCAGTCTCTGATGTCCTTAAATTCCATTACTATTACTTCTAATAAATATGGACATGTCTGGGCATGGTGGTGCACACCTGTAATCCCAGCTTCTCATGAAGGCAGAGAGGGGAGGATTGTGAGTTCAAGGCCAGCATTGGCAATTTAGTGACTCCCTGTCTCAAAATGAAAAATAAAAAAGGACTAGGAATGTAGTTCAGTATCCCTGGATGCAATCCCCAGTATCAAATATGAAAAATAATAAACATGGTTATGCAAATGTCCTCAACTACTTTACTCAACATTCAAAGAGGCTCTGAAACTGCTTGGATAGAATCACAGTGCATGACTTATTAGTTTCAACATTCCATATCCTGAGAAAGAGAATAGAAGTCTTTTTAAAATAGCTTATACAAGGGCTGGGGATATAGCTCAGTTGGTAGAGTGCCTGTCTCACAAGCACAAGGCCCTGGGTTCAATCCCCAGCACTGCAAAAAAAAAAAAAAAAAAAAAAAGGCTCCTACATTAAAGGTACACTTTGGAAACAACGTATCATAGAAAATTATGAGATTTGGAAGAACATAGGTTTTACAAAGTTTTAGGTCAAAAATATTTAAAGACAGTCCAAATGTCTACCCTCCAGTTAATGCTTGTTTGTTGAATTTATTTATTTTTTATTTTTATTTTTTTTTGGTACTGGGGATTGAACCCAGGGGCACTCCACCACTGAGCCACATCCCCAGCCCTACTTTGTATTTTATTTAGAGACAGGGTTCACTGAGTTGCTTAGGGCCTCGCTAAGTTGCTGAGGTTGACTTTGAACTCAGCAATCCTCCTGCCTCAGCCTCCCAAGTGCTGGGATTACAGGTGTGTGCCACCACGCCCTGCTTGTTTGTTGAATTTGGATAAAAAAATTATACTGCTGTGCTATTTTACAAATGGGAAAACTAGAGAACAGAGAAGTTAAGTGACTAATGTCACACAGCTCACTGAGAGAAGGGATTGGGTTCCCACTATCCCCTTTAAGGGCACACTCTCAATGACCAGAATGTCTGCCAATAGACCCCCACTTCTTAGAGGTTCTACCACCTCCCAGTAATGTCAAACTGGGACAAGCCTCTAACACATAGACCTTTGGGGGACATTCAAGATCCAAACTATTGGATAATCTAGACCATATACTTTGATGATAGTTGTTGACAATAAAAGTTGTTCTGTGCCATTTATAGTCCATGCATATTAAGAGTCTGGTTTCAAATTCTTTCATGAGTATTAAAGGTTGAGAAGAGAACTGAAATCTTTTCTTTATCTTGAAGGGAGGATAAGAATATAGAGCAGAAAACCAGTGATGGCATAAAATTAAAATAAATACCTTGTATTATCATTAATCCTAATGCAATGATAGTTATAGATTAGCAGCCTCGATCTGGAACACACAAATCTTTGGTACATTTTTTACTGCATTGACTTCAACTAGTGTTTTAACCAATTTGGCAGTTTTCTTTTTTGCATTGCTTTCCTGTAGTACATGAAAAAGACTTTCTTAATGTTGCAACTTTTATGACATTTATTTTAATGTTAGAATTAACATAAACAACTCTAGTTATTTTTAGTACATTGGGATCATTGGGTAATTTTGTTGAAACGGATAGAGTCTTGTCTTTAGTAGATATTGTGTGTAAGCCTAGAAAGTTTGTCTGAAAATGAATTTGGAATTTTTCTACCAGAATAATTAAAGTCACAAAATTGTGACTTCTGATTATAACTACATATGTGTAATTGTGAAGTGTATTTACCTGTTGTATTTTTTTGTGGTGCTAGGGATTGAACCCATAGGGAAGTACTCTATGACTGAGCTACACCCTCGTTCCTTCACTATTGTACTTCTGTCTTTTTTATTTGTATTTCAACTTGGATAAGTTGAAAACTCTGTTCCAACTTATTTTCCATGGGGAAGATAAGAGCATTCTCTTTTTTGTTAAGGCGAAGAGTATTTTTGGTGGGAGAAAGCTGACCATTTTAGACCATGATGTGCCATACCAGTGAGTTATGGCTTAATCATGGTAAAGAAAGTTCTTTCTAACTTGAAGCCTTAAAATCACTGTGGTTCATGAAGTTGGGAACTCACTCCATCTGGTGAGTTCCTCTGAGTCTTCTACTGCTTCTTCCTTAGGTTTCTTTTGGGCTATGCTCCAAAAGTTCCCAGTCCCCATTCTCCTAGCTCTTATTTGTAAAAATTTTGGTTTGTTATTAAATTTTCAAATATAATGATGTGTCATTTAATGAAGACAGTCTGAGGAATGCTTCCCTGGGTGATTTTATCCTTGTGTGAACATCACACAGTGTACTATCACAAACCTTGGTAGTATAGCCTACTATATGATCCTTGAAAAAGGAGCAGAGACATCAAACACCATGTGGCTGAGAAGCCCCTTTCCATTCCCAAGACTCTAGCCAAGTTGAGGGGACAATGAAAGCAGGCCCAGACCAGAATATTAGATAAGCATTATCTGATAGAACACTGACTCCCTTACTTGAACATTGGGAACTAGGCAAGCAAATGTAATTTGTAAGAAATATTCTTTTATGCACATACTCCAGAGTCAGCTATTCTTTAGAATTCTGATCATACAAAGAAGAAAGCAAACTAACAAGGTCAATGCTTATGTAGCTTAAGCTATAAAAACCCTAGCTCAGTAGTTACAGGACAAGAGTGCTACTTGTCTAGTTGGCCACCACTGAACTCTGTTAGTCTACATTTCAATAAGACTTATGTCTCTGGTGTTTTATTTGGTCTCTTGGCAACCTACCCCACTGCTCTAGTATTGCTGGACAATGAATAGGAACCCTCCAACACACCTGGATTATATTATATAGCCTATTGCTCCTAGGCTGCAAATCTGCGTAGTATGTTACTGTAATGAATACTGTAAGAAATTATAACTCGATGATAAGTATTTGTGTATTTAAATCTTCTAAAACATGGAAAAGGTACAGTAAGAATACTAGGTGATAGGAATTTTCAGTCTCATTATACACTTTGTATATATAGACTATTGTCAATCAAAACATCCTTTTGTGGTGAATGACTGTTCATGTTGAGGATATTTGGTACCTGAGGCAAAAATGTTTTATATTCTCATTGAATTTTCTCATTTAAGACTTAATTCTTCCATTTCCTTTATCCCTCATAAACTTATTACATTTACCACTGCAAATTCCCATGTGAATCCTGACTGAAAGATACTGATGTGATTTCTTTTCAAATAGTTTAAAATCTGTCATACACAAAGTTTTCTTTTTGTATTTTTTTGAAAAACACATTTAAGAACAAAAAATAATTATCAAAAGTAAATGGTATTAAATATTTTTCATGCTCATCAGTCAAATACCTATAGTTTTCTAACATATTTTATGTGTTGACAGAAATAATTGAACTATAAAAGTTATTCAGACACTGCTCTTTAAGAGGTGAGGCCTGGCAGGAGGCTTTATGTCATTAGAGTATGACCTTGAGGGGGAATTGTGGGATCCTTGTCTGTTCCTCTTTCTTTCTTTCTGGCCATCAGGTGAGCATTTTTCTCCACCATACAATACCTGCCATGATGCACTGCGTCATCATAGGCCCAAAAGCAACAAGGACCAACAAGCTATTGACTGAAACCTCTAAAACTGTGAGCCAAAAATAAATCTTTTCTCTTTAGAACTTGATTATCCCTGCCATTTGTTATAGTAACAGAAAATGACTACACTAAGGATCTTATCCAGGAGCTTTTGTTATATTTGAAACTGTCTGTGTCAGCTTTGACTTTGGATCCTTGTGGCTCTTTTGATTCTACTCATAATCAATTTCAAATTTAGATTGTAAATCCAATGGAGACAGAAGTTGAAAGAGTAGTTTGGATCAAGCTGTGTTATGAAGTGTGGTTTGGATTAAAAAATGTCTCCCAAAGTGTTCATGTGTTAGTTCATGTGTTAGTCAACGTAGCAATGTTCAGAGGTGAAAAGATTAGATTATGAGAACTGTAACCTCATCAGTGAATTAATCCACTTGAGGGATTAATCATCTGGTTAGAGTACTGGGTGATAACTATAGGCAGGTAGGCATGACTAGAGGAAGTAAGTCACTGGGAACATGCCCTTGTGGACTATATCTTGTCCTTGGCTCTTCTTTCTCTTCCTCTACTTCCTAGCTACCATGAGCTGAGATTTATTCCACCATGCCCTTCCACCATGATGTTCTGCCTCAACTCAGGCCCAGAGCAATGGAGTTAGCCAACTGTGGATTGAGCCTCTGAAGCCATGAAACCTAAATAAGCCTTTCCTCCTCTGGGTTGTTCTGGTCAGGTATTTTGGTTTCAGAGACAACCAGCTGACCAACACGAGGAGATTTGAAATGCATTTCTTGAAACTATATTATGGATGTAAGGTGTCACATAGTTGCCTTTATCCATCTACTAGCCTGCACCAAAGAATTACATGTGGGAAAGAAGACAGATTGTCTTGAAATTGTTCAATGAAATTAATTGTGTCTTTGTCTTGATGTCTTATGATGACCTTCCTTAGATGGCTTTTCTCAACTTTATTTTATATTTAGAAAAATTTTCCCATTTTACCTTAAGTCAAGCCAACTTGCAAATACTTAACTCCAATTGAATACCTATATCCTCCAGAAGGGCAATGCTTTTTTCCACATTTGAGATTAGCCCATCAAGTTGTTGATAACCCAAATGCAATTATGCTAGTTTGTTCTTTGCAGAAGGGGAAAAATAAATAAAAAGCTGACTTTTATTATCAGAGAGGTTAGGAGGATGTGACTTCTTCTATTATATCTCTATTACTTCACAGAATCTGATATAATCTTTTATTAGACTTTCTCCACCAGCTGTTTGGAAGGAAATTAAATGTGTAGTCTATGAGCCCCAAGGAAGCATCTTTGCAGTGGTGGTGCTTACATTTATCAGAAATTTTAAAATCTAAATGTGTGTGAGGTTAGTATGGTGTACAGTGTGCCTGAGTGGAACATCATTCTTTTAAGATTTCATGGAATCAATCTCCACTTTATTTCTTTTGATCAGTAAAATGAAAGGTGCTAGTAGATAACTTCCTCAACAGTTCATCAACATTGTGATTTTCTTATAAATATATTCATGCTCTATGTTGCTTTCCTTTAGCATTAGGGCTCACTGGGGTGGGAAATTAAGGAAGCAGCTTATTAGAAAAAATACATCAGATAATAGCCTTTTAATATATCACCACTCTGGGTATAACACAAATGGGTTCACATTCATAAAACTAACTGGTTTTCTGATGAAAAAACTAGCCCTTTCCTCAGAAAAGGTAAACTAATGACTCAAATGAGGAAAGAAAGATTTGCCAGGCATTGAATTCGATCAAAAGAAAGGCTATGGAATGGAATGCAACTCATAAATGCGCAAAGTTCTTCAGTGGATTCACATATTGATTACTTACTAAAATGAGGTAAAAGATCTGGACGACTGAGATTGTCATAAATTGGAACTGAATGCAAAGACTTAAAAGAAATCATGAAGAACCAAAAGTCCAGTCATGTTGGTGTTGCCCAGGTGGTTTAACCTCCTGCTGCAGACTGCGGCTCTTGTGTTTCATTAGATCTCAATGTAAGCTTGGTGTAGTTCCCATCCTTGACTTATAGCTGGGCTCCAAGGAGCTTGTGGGCTAGCAATCTGAATAGGTGGACTCAAATTCAGAAGCTTTGGGGGACACCCAGTCAGGAATGTCTGAAAATCTGAATCCTTAACAGTGCACTAGCGAGACATGCTGTGGCCAATCCAGATGCAAGGTGTCAGAATCTCCTGATGTACAAAAAATGTCTTGTCTTTTCATCAGGTAAGTCCCTGACTCTTTGCAGGTAATGAGGAACTCTGCTCATGGATGAAGATGGTTTTCATCCTGGAGCCTCATGCTTCCTTGCTTTCGAGCAATAAAGTTAGCTTTTTAAATTAGATGATTCTTTTGGAAAATATGTCCTCCTTCATTTTGGAAATATCAGTTTACCCCAGACCAATTTTCTGTCTTCAGTTTGACTAGCTTTCGACTTCATTTTGAACCAGTAGTGACCTGAACAGATGTATTTGTGATGCTATGTCAGTTCTTTCCATATTTTTGATTGATACATTATAATTATATACAGTAGTGTGATTTGTTTTCATATTTGTAATCCACACAATGTAACAATATAATTTGGCCAATATCATTCCCCAGTATTTTCCTTTTCCCTTTCCTCCTTCCTCCACCTGTTCCCTTTCCTCTATTCCTCTGATCTCCCTTGAGATTCATCCACCCTCCCTGCTGACTTTATTTTCCTCTCCAGCTTCCATATATAAGAGGAAACATATGACCCTTGACTTCCTGAGTTTGGCTTATTTCACTTCACATAATGCTCTCTAGTTCTGTCCATTGTCCTGCAAATGACATAATTTCATCTGCCTTTTTGGCTGAATAAAACTCCATTGTGTATAAATACCACATTTTCTTTATCCATTCATCCATTGATGGACATCTAGCCATGCATCACTTGATTGGGGGCTGCAAATATTAGAATTTTGAATATAGGGGTAAATTAGATAAAAAGATTTATTTTACCATGTTGTTACCCTTATCAGAGAACTCAGGGTCACCCAAGATTCTACCCTCTTTCTCTAACTGGTCACAATCCAAAAGGTCCTTATCATTTAACTCAAATTGGCCTGTATAAATTGTCAACTCAGGCCTTTGACCTCACCTCACTTTCCATCCCTACAGAATGTTCTCTTTGTCACTCCAGCAAACAGCCAAAAGAATTCTCTGTTTAAAACACAAATTGAATTATGTTATTCTCTCAAAACTATGAAATGAATTCTAAATACCTCCCGTTACCTGACTCCATCTCTCTGTATGCCTGGGCCTCAAGCTCCTTTCCTCCCCTGGTGCGTTTGCACCGTCTCTGGTCACACTTGTCTGGTGCTGTGCTTTTGTGGTGGGATTTGTTATACTAAGAAATATTATGAAAAACTTGTTTATTGAGCAAAAATTTTTATTCCAAGGAAAAATGATTTTTTTTATTTAGAAAAATGCAGTAGAATTTAACAAAATACTGCATATATTTTTCTCAAAATATAGATTTACTATTTTATTGAACAGAAGAAATTATTGAGACCCTCAAAATTGTGAACATTAATCTCTGTGATATTTAAAAAGTACCAACACATTAAGCTTTCTAATCTTTCATTCTGGAAGTAGACTGAGGGCTCCCAAGTGAGGGCTCATCACCAACCTCAGCATACTTCATTACAGGGACTATTTCTTGAAAGGTGTCTCTCCTCTGTTGTAGTGTAAGTTCCTTGAACACAGGAACTTTAATCTCTAGTGATTATACTTGGGATGTTCTAATTATAATTATTTACAACCTCATACAGAAAACTTGGAAAAGAAAGATCACAAAACTCAGTCCCACAAACCAGACATGGTTGCTGCTATGGTTTGGGTACGAGTTGTCCCCCAGAGATTCATGTCCTGGAACCTTGGTTCCCAATGTAACATATTGAGAAGTGGTGATCCTTTAAGTACAGGGCATAGTGGAAGGCGACTGGGTCACGTAGGAACTATTCTGGCAGAAGAAGTTTAGTTCCCGTGAGAGTAGGTTGTCATAAAAATGCAAACCTGGCCTCTTCACAGTTTCTTACTTCCTCTCTGGCTATGTGATCTCTTTCATGTGGGATTTTACCAAGTGATATCATCAACCATGTTATGACAAAGTCAACCCTCATTAGAAGATGACTTGATTAGGCCACCTGATATTGGACTTTTCAGCTTTGAAAACCATGAGCTACTTTACTTTATAAAATATTCAGCATCAGGTGTTTTGTTATAGTAGCAATTATAGGTAACATTTTTTCATATTCCCTGCTAGATTTACCCCTAGGTTACAGACCATATATAATACAGTTGGGATAATGTCTATAGATTTTTTTTTTTAAAAAAACATTACATCATCATTTTACTGTGCTTTATTATTTTTGAGAATATATTTCTAGAAATGGAATTATTGGACCCCAAAGTGGTTGACATGTTGCGGCTTCTAAAACATAATGACAAATTACTTTTAGAAAAGGTGTTAACAATTTTCACTTTCAGAGCACAGGTGTTTGGTTTTGTAACATTTTGGTTACTTTGAATATTTAATATTAGTATTATTTAACCTTTTGCCATATCATATTATGGTTTAACACAAGATGAAAAATTATATTTGTATTTCTTTGGTTATTAAAAGAATGGTAGATTTTCTTAAGTCTGGTATTCATTTGTATTTATTTTACTGTCAAATGTCCCTGTATTGACCCTTGATCTGGAATGTCCCCGAAGTCCTATGTATTAAAAGGTGATCCTTAGCTTTGTGCTATTGGATGTTATGGAAACTTAAAGAGGTGGAGCCCAAAAGGAGATCTTCTGGTCATTGGGAAGAGTGGGACTCACCCTCTTCCCGTTTCTCTCTTGGCCATGAAGTGTGCGGTTTTGCTTTACTACATGCTCCCTGCCGCGGTGTGTGCCTCAGCACAGGACCCCAAACAACAGGGCCAATTGATGGTGCGCTAGAACCTCTAAAACTGTGAGCTAAAATAAGCCTTTTCTATCAATAAGTTAATTATCTCAGGTATTTGGAAAGCTGACCAACCTAGATTATATTCAAGCTTACACTGGGGTTTTGATGTTTTTCTTATTGATCTATACAACACAAAATATGAAGTGGAATGACCCTTTCTAGTACATTATAATCATTTCTTAGGTGGTTTGCTTTCATTTTTTTACTTATGATTTGTTTGTTGTGAGGTATTAACTTTTCAGTGTTACACATCTGATTTAATTGTTTGTCATGTGTTCAGTTTCTTTGTTTATAATGCATTCACCACTCAAACTTGGAAATTCTTACATTTTACTATTTTACTTTTTGGATTAGATTTTTATTCATCTGGAAATTATTTTGATATTTTTGTATGAGGTGAGGACTTAATTTAACGTTTTCCCATTAGTTTTTGGAAAATTCTTATGTGTGCCGATCTTCATCATTATAAAAACTAGACTTGTTCCATCCATCTTGCTTAATGAGTAATAAAAATATCAGTCTCAGAGCCTGATAGCCAAGTGGGATTCATTAACTCAGAGAACCTGAGTGAGGAATAGGAGAAGGACCACTAGCAATTACTGCTATTTTGCTCACTGTTATTTATTGTACGAGGCAATGAATGGCAGAGGCTTCCAATGCTTTATCACCATATTGACTCATGGCCATGTGAATCATTCTGGGCTGGGAAGAAAGAGTTGCTGTGGTTCCTTGTATTGAATTACCTCCTGGGATAAGGCTGTGCCAAATCATTACTATGGGCCGTTATCACATTACCAAGTGAGTTCCACAGAATTGTTTAAAAACAGCTTTGACTTGACTAGAGAGTGATCTATTTCCAAATGGATCCATTCCTCACCCCATTGGGAAGAAGACTTGAGGACAGAAACTACATATTCTTTTTTCTGACTTATAAGAAAGAATGGGGAGATGGATGGCAGAGGAAGTTAATCTTTTGGCATGCCATCCTTAGAGTGTGAAAGAATTTTGAATGTGCTCAATGGAGAGAATTTCCAAAGTTTGTATATTGAATAGATGCTAAAATAGGAGCATGGTACTTACAATTTTTGTGTAATATTAATTCTTTAAATGTGTGTTGCCACGGGGGCTCCATTTAAAATGTAATGAGGGAGATTAAAAAAGTACACAAAACCCACAATACCATACATAGCACTATAATTGAAAGTACAGAATGGATTAAAGAAATTGGGGGACAACATGTTTATTTGTGTGTGGGAATAAGGGAGATGAAGGTTTGAAATTTCAAGAAGATATGACTTGATGGTGTTTTAAAGTTAACAGTGCCTGTGTGTATGTATATGTGTACAAAGGGTCGGAGTCGGGGAGGCATTGAAATTAAGGAGGATGGAGAAAAATTCACAGTGGAGGACGTGAAATGAGCACTGGCCTGGTGACAGGAAAATAGTCAATGTATTCACAGAATAAGAGATAGCAGATTCCCAGATAGGCAGAGGCGAGCTAGGGGAGTCCATCTATGTGAGGCTAAATCAGTGGTTCTTAGGGAGCTGGTTA
>JAJEJO010003543.1:66057-161512 GCA_020662805.1 Glaucomys volans
CGCGATCCTCCTGTCTCAGCCTCCCGAGTCGCTGGGATTACAGGCGTAGCCGCCACCATGCCTGGCTACCAGAAATTCTTTCTTGAATATATTTCTACCACTTATTTATATCTGTGTCTGGATTTCTTATTATTGAAAGGTTGGAGACAATAAATAATACACACTCCCCCTACCCCACTAAATTAGCATATTTAGGTTAACAAAGGTGAGCTTGAGCTCAATGGGAGACAAGGCAGGTCAGAGGAATGTCCTGGCACAAGGCTATCACAGATGTGCAGCCCAGCTGTTCAGCACCAAGCAGGTCCAGGTGGAGCTGAGTGCCCTGAGAGTGCATGAACACACACATGCAGCTGCTCAGCCTTGAGTAGACACGGACACCGCCCTAATGAGGAGGCATCCCAAAGCCCCTTCAAAAGAGCCTCCACACTAACAGTAGATCTGTTGAAAGCCACATAAGTTTCTTGGTATCATTTTCTGTTCTCTCTCCTTTTCCTCTCTCTATTTTTAAGACTTCAATGGTAAAACGGATGGCACTAATTCTCTGGACCAAAAATACCCAGAAAATGCCAACTTTTTGGCAGTTCTTTTGGAAAATATCTTCCCTGACTACGATTTTTCTTTTTGAACTCCTTCCTAGATAGCATATATCATACTTAAAATATTCTATTCAGATCATTTTATGATTTTTTTCAATGTTCACCGTACAATAGCAGCACCGTAACACTGGTATAACACACTCTGCTAGCTGTATTTAGCCTTGGAATATAAAGAGCACTCTCCTCTTACAGTTGTCTCTGAATGGTATGATTCTGTGCATTTTTCTTTCTTCTTTATTGTTTTCCCTGTTTAAAAATATTTTATAATGAGTATATGTTAGTGTATTCATATAAAAGATGTCTTCAATACGATCTTAAGTGACCTAATATCTTTTAGAATGGCAGTTATACTGATTTCCTATTAAAGGGTGTTGTTTTAGATGGTGCCCAGTGCAAACCAGACCTCCCCAGCCCTGCTGAAAGCGGAGCTCTCACACTGTGAGCTGGAAATACAGCATTAACATACATGGAAAAAACGCTTCAAGACGGCGTTAAAGCTGTGATTTCTATTTACCAGTTGGGTTACTTTGAAAATGCTTCAGTGCTTTTTTTTTTCCTGTGAATGTTACAACCTTGTAAAAATAGCAGGTCCATGGCCACATACTGTGCTTCCCCTGAGACAGACTGGGAGGGAGGAGGCAGCAGGAACCTAGAATGTGTATGTGGGCTGAGTCTGAGGTGACTCAGCAGAGCCACCTACTTGCAGAGCTGCCGTTGAGTGTGGTCCTGAGGGCCCCAGGGTCCTGCCACTTTGTGAGAGGTAACTGTAATAGCCAAAGGCCAAAAAAGCCAGAGGATGTGTGTAGACTACTCCAAAGAACATTAAGAAAGAATACCAGGATGTGTGGACACCCCTTTTCAGTTCTGTGGTACCAGAAATGGAAGAGAAAGTTGAGATAAAGCCATGAACACTCTCGGGAATGAATCTTAAAGGTGGAGGAAAAAAATAAGAGGCAAAACAATTATGGAGAGCAGTTTTCCTATGAAGATTTTTGTATGGAATTCAGGTGGTGCTAGGGGCCTGGAATCTTAGGGAGAGGAAGATTGTGTTTGGCTTATGAATTCTGAAGAAATCGATTTCCATACCTCCATAAAGAGTTTGCTGTATTGAAAGGGCCATTCCCATGCATCTTCAGATCCACTCCATAAGGTGTACCAAGGGTCCTATATTGAATCAACAATTTTTTCATCCCTCCTTGCCCTGGGAGTGAGAGCATCCCCTACAAAGTCAGCTCTCACATCTGGACCAAGAACCACCAGAGCCACAACCAACATAACCCACTGATGTTTCTGGGCAAATCTAGGAATCCTGTCTTCTTGCAATCAGATCTGGCAACATGGAGTGCCAAGCAATTCCACATGAAAACAGTACTTTCTAGTGATTAAAACGAATGTGTTCCACGATTAATTCTCATATAGTCACCAATCTTCCCATAGTCTTATGAAGTAGATGCGATTTAACAATGAGAAAATTGCAGGAGGTCGTCCCCAAGATCACACAGCTGCAAGTAGTCATCATAAGTAGAGCATGGAGGCCAGACAGGGTGCATACAGGGGATTTATTCACTGATTGGGTTAAAGATCTCATAGCACAATCATTTCACCTCTGAATGTTCTTGCATTATCTCACACACGAGCTTTTGTGGGACACCTAATAATCTAAACCATAACAATATGTAAGTAGTTTCTTTTAAATGCGCGCGCGCACACACACACACACACACAGTGTTAAATATGCCAAGAAATTAATTTTCTTCTTTATAATAATCTACACTTATAAAGTGAAGCTTGTCAATGGAAGATTCATGTGTACTTTTACGTAGATTCTTCATTGACAAATCACTCATGAAAACTTTGGATAAAGTCAAGAAACATCTCAAGTACAAAGTCCCACCCCTAGTCTTTTGGGTTTTTTTTCCTGATATTTTTAATGGTGTGTTATAATTTTTACATGCTAGTGGGATTCATCATTATGTATTTGTACATGTATACAATATAACCATATAATTTGGTCAATAACATTCTCCAATATTTTCCCTTTCCCATCACTCCTCTCTCCTTCTGGTCCCTTTCTAGTCTTCTGGTTTTTGAAGAAGGCAATCCTCTTTCATAACCCAGGAGCCTCCACTGACTCACGTATACCATATATAGGGACCACACAGCCATCTGTCACTGGTGAAGCCTTTCCTGTCTGCAGAGTGCCTCTCTACCATGGATACAGTGAGTCACAGCACTAAGTCATAAGCACAAGTCTGGAGCCTTTGATACTCCATCTTAACTACCAGAAGGGAAATCATCAAAGCTTATCATGAAAGATGAGAAAGTGAATACTTTCAAGCATAAGTCAAAGTAAGTGATGGGAATAGAGGTAGCCTGTGAATTTTATAGTGTATTATTCATATAAAAATTTTAGGAAATGATAACTGAGAATTAAATGGAGCAATTCTTTGTAGCTAATGGACATCTCTGTCCCCAGAGAAAGTTATTAGTATATCAACAGGGACAACTGTCGACCTTTCATTAGGCATTCTGACTTTGGCAAAGTTGTCCTGCCGGGATGAATAACTGTGGATTGTTCTTAGCTTCCTAAAGGTGATGCATATTCATGAAATGGGCACTTGTCAGGCAATCATTCTGTGCAATGAAAAGGAATTCTATTACCAGGCTTTGAAGTCTATCAAAGTGCACACAACACTGCACCACAAGCTAAATGTCTCTCTCCAGAAGCCAAGGCCTGGAGCCTTAATGCAAAGCCAAATGCCTGGTCCCTGACTTCTCAGGAATGACCACATTAAATAAATAAAATGGATGCAAGAGACCCACGGATGGGCATAAAGTAACACTACTTTATCTACTTTAGTAGATACAATTTGTTGAGTACATTATATACCAATTATCTTAATTCATTTTCTCCATCTTTGTGAAACAGCAGCAAATTCTATTCCTATTTTCAGATAAGATGTTAAGTAATTTGTTCCATATTGCATAAGACCCATGACTCTGAAGGTGATCTATATGCATTATAATATCTTTCTGAATCCCTTTTTATAGATGAGGAAACTGAGGCTAGTGTGTTCATGCAAGTTGTCTGACATCGTAATACCAGAAAGTATGAGATCTGGAATTTTGACAAGGTCCCCATGTCCAACATGTGTGTGCTTTTTCCACTACTATAGCCTGTTTCTCAGGCTCCAAAATAAGGAGGATTCATTGTCCAGCCTAAAGCAACTGTCCAAGTAAGAGGCAGAAGTTAATCAGATGCTCATGGTGGCAGAAGGGGCAGAGTGTCAGACCCCTTCCTCAGCATTACCTCAATCATCATGTTATTCCATCCACCACGTTCTTGTAAAAATTCATGGTCTTTCTCTTACATGGTCTTTCTCTGAAACAACATTTTTGAAGGGCTTGTCTTCAAAGCTTTCTGTTTTAATCACCATTTACCCAGGATTCAGAACTATGCCAAGGCACTTGGTAAGTATGAAATGAATGTTGTTAGATTGAATTTAGTTTTATGAACTCAAAACAAACTAGCTACAATAAGAGGTAATAGCAGTAGCAGATTATATATTTTTATATTATTAAATTCTATATAGTTTCTACATAATATCTTCATGACAGAGGGATGCACAAAAATACATGGTCCCCAATTTGCAATGATATGAATTACAATTATTTGACCTTATGATGCTATAAAACCGAGATGCATTCAGTAGACACTGCACTTTGGATTTTGAACTTTTCCTGAACTGGTGTTCTGCTTTATGTCCAATTCTCTGTCATGGTGTGGGGCAGTAGAAGTGGGCTGCAACTCCAGGTAGCCACGCAACAAGAAAAACAACTGATATGTTAGTGCACTGTGTTGCTAAGCCAGGATGTTCAGTTGTTAGGTGTTTTCAATGCAATTTTGATTTATCATACTTTAGACTTACAGTGGGTTTATGTGGAAGTACCCCTGTTGTAAGTCGAGGGGCCTGTGCAGTTATTGCCTAAATGCATAAGTAATTCTCTACAAATATAACAAACATGCTAGACTTTAAGCCTTTCAGTGATCATCGTTGAAGAAATGAGTCTGAGGACTGATTATGTCAAGACACTGAAGAATATAATTCTCTACATGAAATGCCAAGTTGAAGCTTTAAGCAGAAATGATGAAGTTCTCTGATGGATATCAAAATGTGGAGCAGAGAGCTGTGAAATCCATTTCAGTTTAAGCATTATTCCATCCTGCAGTTAAATCTGTCCTGGCATTTTCTTATAAAATTCTTAATAAAGGAATTGCAGCTTACAAATGAGGAAATGCTATGCGTTGCTGATGAGGAGATGGCAGATGAATAGATTTGTGGGGAACAAGAGGAGGTGGTGGAGAATGAGTTCCCATTCTGTGATTGGGCTGCTGCTCGGTGCATGGTGAATTGTAGTGTAATTAGAGCAGGAGTGAGGAGTTGGGGATGCAGCTCATGGTAGAGCACTCACCTGCAGAGGTCCTGGATATGGTCCCCACCAACACACCCACAAGCAGCAGAGACTTCTAGCGACCTGCCACAGGCCTCATACTCCTCCCTCTTCCCAAGAAGTACAAACTGTATCCAAACTAAAGCTCAGAGCACAGTATTATGCTGAGGCTCTCCAAGGTGCTCCTTTCTTCCTTCATGATGCTCTGTGAGCAGCATGCCTTCCTCTCTGTTTCACTGTACTCATTTGAACTAAGGGGTTTTACGAGCTACGTCTGTGGTCTCAGTTCTGTGATTTGAAACTCTCCTCTGTCTATCTTGCCATCCAGACATTCTCCATGAGTTCACCAGGGCCTGAGGAAGGAGGCCTAATTCCTAGTACAGGTGTAAGTTTTATGAAAGCTATCCTTGAGGCTTATTTGTTTAATTGTTTTGCCCTGCTGGGAACTGAAGCCTGGGCCTTGGGCATGCTAGGCAAGCGCTCTACCACCGAGCTACACCCCTGGCTATTCCAAGGTTCAATCTGGTCTTCAAATACTCAAGTAATTAGGAAACCATAGGTTCGATATTACCTGTCATTGTGAAATTATTAATTAGTGCACTTTCAGAAAACAGAAATAATATATTTAAATCCCACTTTATTTTGGGCAAAGATTTTATGTAAAGTAGTAGTATATATTTATTTAGAATTTGAAACCAACATTGTACATTAAGTTTTAGCCAATATGTCCTCAAAAGAGCCATCTATTTTATAATTAAATATTGACTGTTATGGTTTAGATATGAGGTGCCCCCCAAAAGCTCATGTGTGAAAATTTAGAAGTCAAATGATTTGATTATGAGAGGGGTGACATGATCAGAGCATTAATCCTCTGACAGGGATTAACTGAGTGCTAACTGTAGGCAGGTAGGGTGGGCGGGGGGGGGGGGGCGTCATTGGGGGCATGCCCTTAAAGTGTAATTGTCTATGGTGAGGGGAGCTCTCTCTCTCTCTCTGCTTCCTGGTGGCCATGTCCTAAGATGCTTTCCTTTGCCACACTCTTTGCCTTGATGTTCTGCTTTACATCGGGCCCTGAGGAATGGAGTTAGCCATATGGACTGAGATCTTTGAAACCATGAAACCCAACTACTGCTTTTTCCCCTCTAAAATTTGTTCTTTTCGGGTCTTTTGGTTGTAGCAAAGAAAAAGTTGACTAAAATATTGACTTGATTGTTTCAAAAACTGACTCATGTACTTACTTACTTTTAACTCTTTAACACATAGCCTATTAATACAGAAGTTGGCATTAAATACCAAACATGTAGTTCAAAATCATAGCTTTTGTTGTTGTTGTTGTACTGGGGATTGAACCAAGTGGTGCTCCACCACTGAGCTACATCTCCAGCACTTTTTCTTTTATTTTGAGAGAGGGTTTTCTAAGTTGCCCAAGTTGGCTTTGAACTTGCAATCTTCCTGGATCAGACTCTTGAATAGCTGGGATTACAGATGTGTACCACAGTGCCTGCTAAGACCATGATTTACAAACTGGGCTCTCAGATACTTGTTCTATGCACTGGAACTGCTGGCTCAGTGTGTGACCATGAACATCTTTTAGATTTTAAATAGGCTATCCTTCTCTTATCCCCTTCAAACAATTTGACAAATTTCTCTTTTTTCCTCCTGAATGAATTGGTCTGATAATCCGCACCCCCTCGGCAATTTGCTTTAAGCAACAGAGAATAATGACTTGGCTGAATTTAAGGAATGTATGTAGTCTATTACACAGATTATCTGTTTGTATGGAAGAATAATCAGGAGATCAAGTACTAATGAGCAAAGAGGTATGCAGGGCAGCACATGGATCCAAACAATGGAAAGTCACTCAGCTATTCAGCGCCAGAAATGCTTACCCAGTATTTTCCTCCAATTCATCACCATAACAAACAGGAAAAGTAATTAGAAACAAAGCAAAGGCTCTGGCAGCTGGCTCTCATCTTCTCAATTAGAGCAGCAAGTAAACAATCATGTTTGGATCTTTCAGCTACCACAACTGTAAATGCTCTGGATTAAGGATTCAGTTAAAGGAATACCTCTCTGCTCTCTTGGGTTCCTTCTTCAATTGGCCAATCTCAGTAACCAATTCCCATCTGGAATTCTACTCTGAGCCCCTAGGTGTTTCCTTATTCCCTGATGCTTAAAAAAACTTGATGAGATTACTTGTTGATTTCCTCTCATTCTCTTTTATTTATCAAAGAATATTTATTATGTGTCACTGAGCTAGGTAATAGGCAGCATGAGGCAGAATAAGAAAATGAGTCTGTCCTAAGAGTTTAAAAACTAGTTTAGATAGAGGAGGTAGAGGCATTTGGCAAGAAATGCATTTCCCTACATGGTTTAGTAATTTTCAACCAGGGAGGAGTCTTGTTAATTCTGGATGGGGAACTGATCAGTTTCTGGAACAGGAATGGGAGTGGGAGGACGAGTGGTCAAAGGCAATTCCATCCTGGGGGAACCACAGAAGAAACATCATTTGAGAGCAAAGCACCAGCATTGGTTAAAGAATGAGTTTGGAAGACACAAGCAGCCCATTCATAGTCGGTAAAGATAACATCACTAATAAAGCCAATGGTAACCTGAGTAACGCTATATTTGTTGAGGATTTATTACTTACACCTATTTAATGATCTTAGCCCTGTTTATGGAGAAAGAAAGGTTTGGAACTTTTGATAACTTGCCCCAACACCAGAGATTACTGAATGTTATGCAAAGAGTGATTAGAGAAAAATTATAAGAAATATAAGGGATTAAGAGTCTAAAATAAATGACTTTTGGAAAATATTCCAAATTGACCAAAGTGGAGCTACACTGTTGACAGGAACAACAGTATTCTATTGGATAAATGACTAGAGTTTATAAGAGCAAGTATGTTCAAAGAGTGTGAAATAAATGCTTGAATGAAGGGCTATAGAGTTACGTGGTCATTAGTTGTCCACATCTAGATCTCATTTGCCCAACAACTTACCCTGAGAAAAGGCCTCCAGGTTTTGAATTTATGCTTTCAAAGTCCATTTGGGGGAAAAAATGGGATTTGTCTGTAATCTAAGGTAATATAGCAAAGCTGTTAAGTAAATACTTTGGAATGAGACTAATCTGGATGTGAAATCGGGTTTTGCTGTTTACTCCCTGAGCAAGTTGGTAGTACTTGGGCAAGTTATTCACTTACCTCATACATAAAATAGGGGAGGTACAACCAAGTTCCTGACACTTAGGTCCATGTTTCTTCAGTATAGCAAGTGGCTCCAGTATCTATTCCAAGCACCATTTTGAATTTCACAGGCAAGAAAGAACCACACAAAATTCATGACACAAGTCATCTCAACGTGCTGCTTTCCCTAGAGAATCTACCATTCAGAAACTGTCACTTATGTTAAGTCGAGAACAACAACAAAAAACCCCTGACTCTAAGGTTACTCAAAGGAAGCTATCTACAAGAAGTTTTTCTTTGTAAAGTCAAGCCTTCCAATTATTTCAGGGGTTCTCCTTTTTGTTCAATTTAAGACAGCCAATTTGCCATTATTTCCTTTACGTTTCAGTTAACTAGTGTTGAGGGAGTCAACTCCTGGGGCTGTTCAGTTTTAGTCACTGAATCCATCTTGGCACCAGTCAGTCTGAGTTTTATGCGTCACTGGATGGAACCACGAGGCTGCAATGGGATCTTTTTTGTCTTTTTAGGGTACATAAAAGAGTTGCCTTTTCAGCAGCAATAAGAGGAAAACAGGCATTGCCTTAACTCCTACTCTCAGGATGGACAAAATAGCAGAAAAATATATGTAATTCAGAGGCACTGAATATACTTTGTAAATTTCAAAGAGATGAAGGGCTTTTTTTTTTTTTGGAAATGAAATGGTTGAAAATTATTAAAAGTAAGTAAGTGTCAGGTCCATTAACTTATTGCAGCTTCAGGATTTTGGCCTTGTTTTAACCAATGCAAAAATAATAACTTCTTCAGTTCTCAGAAACTGTTTGAAGACATTTATTTGGCATCTGTGATCTGTTGGCATTACCTAATTAAAGATCGGAAAAAGTTATACCTTATTCAAACACCCATACAAGTCTGCACTTCTAAGTCTAAATTGCTGGAGGACTGGAGTCTTTCTGTACATCATCTATGTATTTCATAAGGCTGGACTTTCATATTCCTGGGCTTCTAATCCTGGATTTTACATTTAAGGGGTCTTAGATTCTTTGCATTAAAATGATTGCAAAAAGCTCAAAATATCTTCTGCTTGACTTTCCTTTATAATATACCATTTGGGTCAGCATATATCCTTTGTCAAATTATCTGCAGCCATGGATGCTGCTTGTTTGCCAAGATCATTCATTTTATTGGACAATTCAGATTTAGAAAACTTCTATGTTTATTAGGTTTAAATCTATCTCCCTATAGCTCATCTTTTCTGTTGACTATAGGGAGGAAACCATAAGCATATTTTTTATTATAATAACATTGTTCAAATATATAAAAGAGCATCTGCTCATTGACGAAACTTTGGAAAATATAACAAAGAAGAAGAAAGATTGTGAAACTCATCTATATTTCTACTTTGCAGAGATAGTCACTATTGGCATTTAATGTATTTTCTTATAGATTTTCCATGTGTGCTGGTAAATACATTCAGCTGCAAAACGGAAATAAAACTGGCTTTATACACTGTTTTCAGAACTGTGACTTATGTTGTGAAATTTCCTCACATCATTAAATATTTTTCCAAAGTTGGTTCCCACCCCCCTCAGGCCTAGAGCCTTGTGCATACTAGGCAAGCACTATACCACTGACCTACACATGCCCCCCCAACTATATTTTTTTAAAAGGTTTCATAATAGCCTCAAATTTTGATATGTCATGATTTACAATTAGCTCTTTGCATCCAGAGGTTCCATATCCTTTGATTGAACCAACTGAAGATTGAAAATGCTTGGAAAAAAATTTGCATCTGTACTTAACATGTATAGCCTTTTTTCCTTGTCTTTATTCCTTAAATAACATGACAACTATTTACATTTTATTAAGTATTCTAAGTAACATAGAGATGATATAAAGTATAAGGAAGGATGTATGTGAGTTACTTGCAAATACTACGTCATTTTTTATAAGGGACTTGGGCATCCTTGGATTTTGGTATCTGCAGGGGTACTGGGACCATATTGAGAAATTGACCATATTTACCATATTGACCATATTTACCATTCCCTTAATTTTTTTGTCACTTAGTTCAGATAAATATAAATATATAAAACTTAAAATTGTGGCCAGGTGCGGTGGCGCAAGCCTGTAATCCCAGCAGTTTGGGAGGCTGAGATAGGAGAATCTTGAGTTCAAAGCCAGCCTCAGCAAAAGCAAGGCCCTAAGCAACTCAGTGAGACCCTGTCTCTAAATAAAATACAAAATAGGGCTGGGGATGTGGCTCAGTGGCCAAGTGCCCCTGAGTTCAATCCTCGGTTCCAAAAAAAAACAAAAACAAAAAAAACAAACCTTAAAATTGTGTTCGAGTATTTGAAGAGTGTTTATATATGCTCCAAGTCTTCTCAGAGTTAAGTGTCCATCAGTAGTTTACCATTTATTTTTCTTCCACTGTGGTTTCTCTGCCTTATACCTTTTACATCTCTTTTAATTTAATTTTGTTTGCTTGTACATTTCACCACAATATTTTTGGTGGTGTCTGAGTATTTCAGATCAAATCAGGAATACATTTTCCAAGAACTGATGAATGTTCTATAGTTTAATGATGTAATATTTTGTTTGTTTTTTCATTGGTTAATAACCAGCTAAGATGATATTTATTTTTTGTTCACAGAACATCAGGAGTACTTGGTATATAGTCCTTGGTAGACACTAATTAAAATAAAAATAATATTTTCTTTCTCCTAGACAATATAATTTGTTATTTGTACTGGAAAGGATATTTATTCCTCTTATATTTAAATTTGTGTTATTATTGCAAGAACCACTTAGAATATGACTGTGAGAGACAGCATATGACCTGTGTGAAGCTTCAGGTTATTTGTACATTTAACATGTCTTTCTCTGCTACTCTTTGCTTTGTTAATGAGGTGTTGAGCAAGACAGAAATGAAGCCACAGGATTTCAGCACCCTTAGAGAAATCTCCTAGTTTGAAGTCAATCCATATACCTGTAGCTATTGACCAGCTTTTGACTAAACTTACACCTGGTTCTTCTGAGATGATTGATTTTAAACCACCTCTATTACGTTTTCTGGGTTTATCTGATTCCCAGATTCTAATAAAGAATTATTTGACTTGAACTAATTAATTCATTTTCGGTGGAACCATGCTAATTCATGGTAATCATTTTAAAAAATTGCACTCAATAACCTCCTTCAAATAGTTCTCTTTAACTCTTCGCAAAGATTCAAGTCAAATTTATTTATTTTTCAAATGAGATTTTTTTTTTCAGTGATTGAACCCAAAGCCTTCCACAAGCTAAACAAAGTAATACTTAGCTACATCCCCAGCCATTTAAGTGAGTCTTAAGCTACTTAGACTTTAGTTCATTTTTAAAAATTCTTTTAGTCTCTCTGTGTTTCATTTGAACAATTTCTATTGTTATGCTTTTTTTTTCTGTGATGTTTACTGTGTCAGCAATCCCATCCAAAAGCATTTTCCTTATAAACAGTATAATTTTCCTTTCTAGAAATTTTATTTTAGTATCTTCATGATAAGTTTTAAATCTATGAAATACATAATTTCTGGATCAACTGATTTTTAAAAATTTGTATTTGTTCTTTTTAGTTATACATGACAGTAGAATGTATTTTGGCAAATTATATATACATAGAGTAGAACATTCTATTTAGGATCCCCCTCTTGTGGTTGTACATGATATGGAGTTACACTGGTTGTGCATTCAAATACAAGGCTAGGAAAGTTACATCCGATTAATTCTGCTGTCTTTCTTATTCCTCACCTCCCTCTTTTCTTTTGTTTCCATTTGTCTAACCCAATGGATTTCTATTATTCCCTCCCCAACTCCCTTGTTTTGGGTTAGCATCCACAAATCAGAGAGAACTTTGGGTCTTTGTTTTTTTGGGATTAGTTTATTTCACTTAGCATGATATTCTCCAGTTTCATCCATTCACCAGTAAATGCCATAATTTCATTCTTCTTTATGGCTGAGTAATATTTCATTGTGTATATATCACATATTTTTTAATCCATTCATCTGTTGAAGGACACCTAGTTTGTTTCCATAGCGTGGCTATTGTGAGTTGAGCTGCTGTAAACATTGATGTGGCTGTGTTACTGTAGTATGCTGTTTTTAAGTCTTTTGAGTGGTTCCATTCCAAGTTTTCTGAGGAATCTCCATACTGCTTGTTTGTAGGTCCACCAACAATGTATGAGAACACCTTTCTCTCACTTTCTCACCAACATTTATTATTACTTGTATTCTTGATATTTGCTATTTTGATTGGAGTGAAATAGAATCTCAGTTTAGTTTTAATTTGGATTTCTCTAATTACTAGAGATGTTGAACATTTTTTTCTTACATTCTTTGATAATTTGTATTTCTTTTTCTGTGACATGTTTGTTCAGTTCCTTTGCCCTTTGGTTGGATTTTTTATTTTTCTGGTGTTAAATTTTTGAGTTCTTTGCATATCCTGAAAATGAATGCCATATCTGAGGTACTGGTGCTAAAGATTTTCTCCCATTCTGTAGGATCTCTGTTCACATCCTTGATTGTTCCCTTTGCTGTGAAGAAGCTTTTCAGTTTGATATCATCCATTTATTGATTCTTGATTTTACTTCTAGCGTTTTAAGAGTCATATTGAGGAAGTCGGTTCCAAAGCTTTGTGTCAACTAATTTTACTATCTGCATTAGGTCTGGGTCAGTTTCAATTTTTTGATTTTCTCCTTATTATGAAGCATTTTGTTTTTCTGCCTATTTGCATGCCTAGAAGTCTTTGCTTGGATGTCTGACATTGTAAATTTTACTTTTTTTGATGTTGGGCATTTTTGTTTTCCTGTACATCTTCATGAGATTTGTTCTGGGATGCAGGAAAATTATTTGGAAACAGCTGACCCTTTTGATGGCCCTCTCCTTGTTATTCTTCATCTGTTCAGACGGCCTTTCTATGACCCTTGGGTTGTTTCTTTGCACACATGTGCTAATCAGTACTATGCTGAATAGTCCTGAAGGTTGTTCTCTCATCTCTAGAACTCGTTATGTGCCTTTCTCCTCTCTCAAGTTATGTCCTGAGAACTCTAGCTGTGTTGATCTCCCTGGAATTTCAGTCTATTGGAAGTCTATTGGGCTTTACCTGGATTCCAACCTATTGCCTGTGAGCTGGTAAGTTTCTCAGGGTGGTGAGGATAGGTATTCAAAGGACTCACTTCATTTCATTCTTTTTTTTTTTCTCTAAATTTCTGGGGAATTACTCTTTCATTTCCTGCTTTCCAGTGCTAGTGTTTCATATATTTTGTCTGTTTTTTTTTTTTTTTTTAAATTGTTTCAAATGGGAGGGTGAATGTGGTTTTGTCTTGATTACTCCATGTTGGCTAGAATAGAACTGCACTTTGGGTAGAAATCTTAGATTTGTCACATTGTAATAGTGGAATCTTGGTTTTTAGTTAAATAATTTCAAATGAATCCTGGTATCCATTCTAGTGATCTTTGTTTTTTAGTCCATGTATATTTATTGGAAATACTGATAGATTTTGATATATTTGTCTTCTTTTCTGTTTTTTCTTTTTCTTACTTTTTTATGTTTTATTTATTTTTAAAAATAATATTTCTTTCTTTAATTCATTTATATTGATTACTTGTTTCTCTTCTCAGTTTTCCTGCTGGTAGTTTGGAGCCTAATAATTTTAGTTCTATATTTAGTTGTTATTTTAAAAGTTTTAATCTATAAGAGTCTATATAAAATCAATACTTTCATCATCTTCCCAAATAAGAACTTTAACAAAATTAATTCTAACAATTCCATTTGAATATATATTCCAATTTTTGTGTATTTTAATTCTCTTTTTACAATTCATAGTAAGGAATTCTTTTCAAATTTATGCCATCAATATATATTTAGGTTTTTCTCACTTTACTAATTTTTTGCTTTTTACTTATTTTTACAAATAGATTTTAGCATATATCTTCTGGGGAAAAACTCTAAGCTTTTCTTTTTATACCTCGTGTACTAACCAGAGCCATTCCTAAGGAAGTACACAGACAGACTGCTCCAATAAGTGACCCTGGTGATTCCTTTCATCATCATATGCCTTTTGATAAATTCCCTTCCCATTGCACCTGTTTCTCAGAACTGCTGTCCTGACCCTTCAGATTGGATCTATACCTCACTCTCACTACCTGCCCTGTCCTTGGTGGGTATTTATTTATATCTTCTTATCCACCTAAATTGCCCTACTTGTCCTGCTCTAAAAAACAGAGCGTTTTCTGGTTCTGTTCCAAGAATTGACAAATAGAATAAACAAAATGAAACAAAATAAAAAGAAACTTGATTAAGATTCACATATAATATTTGCAAGTGAAGAGAGCCAAGAGAGGTCTTTTATATTTCTTTTACGTAATAATAACTTGGATGCATATATTTATCCCAAAGTGTCTCTAGCTCTCTTGCATGCAAGTGAGCATTAGCGAGAGAGGAGGGAGATAGGAGAGAAGTGAGGATGTATGATTCTGCTACTCTGCTGGTAAAGTTGCCGTCCCAAATGAACATGAGCTGCCTGTATTCCTTCAGAGTCTGGGTCTGAAGAACTGAGATTTACAGAAATGAGGGACAAAGGACAAGCGAATATGGAATGTGGAATATTCGTAGACTATTCAGTGAATGCATTCTTTATGGAGATGAAAATATTGATAATAATAGTTAATCACTTAGCATAACTGATGGTGATTTTATACTTCATTATTAGATTAAGCAGGGGTGTCACCTGGATAGAGATAGATACAGCTTATCATTTCCCCAATGGGAACATTTTAATAGGCAGAGACTAAAGAGATTGGCTACTGGGTAACAACAGATTTAAAAAAATTTTTTTTGATGCATAATAATTATACATAATAGTGGATTAATTGTGGAATGTTCATATATAATTTGATCAATTTCTGTCTCTAGTACCTCCCCTTGCCATTCCCTCCCCTCTTCCCTGGCTCAGACCCCTTTCCCTTATTATACTGTTCTCCCTTCAATTTTCACCAGATCACCACCTCCCATTTTCTCTCTGATTTCCACATATGAGAGGAAGCATATGACCCTTGACTTTCTGAGTCTGGTGTATTCTGCTTAACATAATGCTCTACAGTTATATCTATTTTCCTGCAAATGACATAATTTTGTTCTCCTTTATGGCGGAGTAAAACTTATTTTATATATATACATGCCACAAATTCTAATATGTATCTCGCATTTTTCTTTATCCATTCATCTTCTTAAAGATACCTGGGCTGGTTCCTTCACTGGCTGCTGTGAATTGTGCTGCTATTAATAAGGTTGTGCATGTACTCGCCATAATATACTGACTTCAGTTCTTTTGGATAAATGCCAAGGAGTGTGTACCTGGATCATAGGGTAGTTCCATTTCCAGTCTTTTGAGGAGACACCATGGTGGTTTCCATCGTGGTTGTATTAACTTACATCTGCACTATCAGTGGAGAAAAGCTCATTTCCCTTCATCCTTAGATTCACTTGTATTCTTGAGGATTGCCATTCAAACTGGAGTGAGAGAAATCTCAGTGTAGTTTCAACTTATATTTCCCTGATAGAGAAAGTGTTGAACATTTTTTACGGATATTTGTTGGTCATTTGAATCTTTTTTGAGAAATATCTTTTCATTTGTCCATTTTTTGATTGGGTTATTTGTAATTTATTCTGTTTTTTTTTTGTATTAAGTTTTTGTTTTTTTAAAATATATTCTGGATGTTAATCCTGTGCCAGAGAGTATCTGGAAAAGATTTTCTCCTAATCTGAAGGCTCTCTCTTTATGTTATTGTTTTCTTTGCTGTGTGAAGCAATTCATGGATTATTTCCCAAACTCTATTAGTCATAATGAGTAAGTTGTTGCCTGAATTTACATGTTGAAGTGTTGATCTCATATTTTCTTCTAGCTGTTGCAAAGTTTTGGTCTAGATACTAGATCTTCGAGCCGTTTTGAGTTGACCTTTATGTAAGGTTAGGGAAAGGAATCTAGTTTTCTTCTTCTTTTGGTGTATAGATATCCATATGATACATCCATATATGGATATCCATATATACATTTTTTCCGGCACTGTTTGTTAAAAAGGCTTTCTTTTCTTTAATATATGTTTTTGGCACCTTTGTCAAGGATCATATGACAGTTTTAGGATGGATTTTTAACAGCAGATCTTAATATAGAATCCAGTGAGCTTTTTAATGTATCATGCTTTATCAGCAATGAACAATTTAAAATGAAAAGAAATTGGAGATATTGTTTTTCATGTCTGTCTTCCAATTAGAGCAAGACATCTTCACAATGGTGTTATTTTATTGTTTACAAGTGCATTGGTTGAATTAGAGATGACATGTACATTCTGTTTTTAAGATATTGATGGATGTATTATAATATTTCTATAAGAGTGTGAAAATGTCCTTTTATAAATGAATAATCTCACCCATTGGAATAGTGTGTCTTTGTTTTGGATTCTGAGGTTCAGGAATGCTAGGCTAAATTTAATTTTGTCCAGTATGGTCATTTTACTCTTGATATTTTCTAATCTTTGGTAAATATAATCAGGATTTTACTCTTTCATATGTGTGTGTGGTGTATGTGGTAAGATCCTGTCAACCTGTAGCTTCAGTGAAACCCCAAAGTTACCCCTGCAAAGTCTGACCAACTATCTCCTGATCAAGAGACTAAAGGATGCCAGAAATTATAAATTGCCTAAGAAGTTGGAAATGCTTCCAGACCTAAGCAAGCAATTACAATCATTCCGCCATTCCAGTCATACAATAAAATTGCTGACTAGAAACTACAATGACTTGTACAGTGTTCTTTTGCTCATTATAAAAACATTTCCTCTGAAAATAGGTCATCGCAGAACATTTTTCTCCTTTTAGTTTCTAGACACAAACAATAATGTGCTCTAATGGAAAATCACTTTAATCAAAGTCAGAAGATTTGAAATCTCCTGTGATGAGGAGGACGAGATTCACAGGTCACAGTCAATTTTGTGAACTTTTCTAGGCTGTATTTTCTCATTTAAAAATTCTGAACTGAAATACATGATTGACAAAATTTCTTACATAATGTTGCAAGTACTGTTTTTTAATTAACCTGAGGGGTAAAAATTATTTTTTAACATATGCACTCAGTATTACTGATTAATTCAGTTATTTGTCATACAATTTCTGAGTGACTTCACTGTGCAAGCTATTGTATTATTTATTTAAAAATGATATCTACTTTAATTGGTTAATATTCATTTTCTTATAGAAGCAAGACAAATAGAGTAGAGGAAGGGGTTTTGGAAGAAGGGAGGAGGGAAAGGCCTGGGGAAGTACTGGGGAATGAAATCTACCAAATTATCCTATGTTCATGTACAGATACATCACAATGAATCCTATATGTATATATATAATTATAATGCACTAATTGAAATAACAATAACAATAAAGAAGGGCGCTCAATACAGTAGAGCAAATGGATGGGGGAAGGAGGAGGAGAGGGAAAAGGAAGGAATGGGGGAAAGAGATTCATCAAATGATGGTATATGCATGTGTAATGGATATGGCATAATGAATCCATCGTTATGTATAATTGCAATGCACCAATGAAAAAATAAGAAGAATATTTATTTTCTTTTTGGAAGAGCCTATACCCACTCCTTCCTCTCTCCCTTTCTCCATCCATTCATCCATCCATCTTTCATCAATAAATGTATATTGATCACTATCACATGGGGGAGTCTTTAGATGTTCATGGGCTTTCTAATAAGGTAACATTTCTACATTATCTGGACCATTTGATAAAAATATGTAAAAATCTTTACCTCACCTATCACTTAAAAGAAGAATAATTTTTGGAATAGAAGATAATATTATTTAATGTGTTATTTAAAATTTTAATGAGTTTAGTAATGTGATGTCAGAATTTATATGTAATTGAAATATGAGGAATTTTGTGTGATATGAATTGTGAGTGTGTGCTCTGATCTGAAGGGTGACACCAACATTCATATAAATCTGTACTAACAAGTAATGATGCTATTGAATGAAATGGGTTGAGCAGACTTCATAAGACAGCCTTCCTTCCTTCAGCCTGTGGTATTAGAAATCCTTCAGCCTGTCATTAGAAATAAGTCATCTATTACGGTAAAAACTGGTGGAAGACAGGGATAATATTCACCAAAATACCCAGCTAGTTGTTTCCCCTTTTAAATTGCTACAGTGTTGATAAATTTGGCAAAAGACTTCCTTGCCTGTTGAATCAGAAATAGGAAATTGGGATGGTTCCTCTCTGCTGCTCAGCTACATTGTAGGTAAATTTGGTGTGGCTTGGTGTTTCATTCAGGATGACTTTCGGCATGGAATTCAGATCAAAGTAGATTTGTAAATTTGCTTCTGATCCTTAAAACAAAAGGTTTTGCCATGGAATGAGCAAACATGTAAAGAAGCTACATGCTGGAGGCCAGTTCTAGGCATGCCATTAGTACAAATGGATTTAGAAAAAGCAGCTCCCTGCCCCCCACTGGTGTTTAGGAAGAGGAATAGCCCTTACCTCTCAGGGTCACATTCTTGTCATACTGGTTTGTCTTGCTCACTTATTCTGTAATGCAGTGAAGTCATAGACATTTATTTAGTGTCTGTAGCTTTTTGGATGAGATATGTATTTTCTTCTTGTAAGAGCTCACATCCCTCCCTCCCTTCTTCCATTCATCAATCCATCCATTTTTTTGTGAATAAGTGTGTATTGATTACTGTTGTATGCAAGAACAGTTAGAATTTTATTGACTTTCTGATCAGGTAACAATTCTAAAATATCCTGACCACTTGATCTCACTGTGAAATAAATTACAGTACAAAAATACTGTCATAGAAAACTGCTCATGATTTAAAAAGAAAAGAGAAGAAAGAAGGCAACCAGTTTTCTGTAAGTTATATGTAAATGCACTTTGTGTGGTTTTCACTGTGGGTATTTAGTAGAGCTAAAGTGAGGGGTCAATAAAAATCATTCTGTTTTTTTAGAAAAGGTGTTTCCTCCGAATTACAAGAATGTAGTATATTCCTTTGTTTGTCTCTTTGTTGAACCAACACCACATCCCAGTGACCATGCCTCTGCCTGGTACCCAAGCTGTGAGCTCTGTTACATGGTTCTTCCAGAATAGCAGCCAAAGGAGCAGGCAGGCACACTGGGGCATGATCGAGCTTTCTTGTCAGGTTCAAGGCTTTATAACAGAGATCATTACTGACCAGAATTTTTGAAGTGAGTGGATATTTCTAGAATAGAAGGGTGGGAAGGAATTTTGAAAAAAAAAAAAAAAAAAAAAAGACAGCAGATAAAGACATGAAGGTATAGTACATCAAAAACAAGGTGTCACAACTGCTGACCAGTATCAGGAAGGGGAAATTATGATTGGGCTCTCTTGGGAGGATTTAAAAATAAATCAACAACAAAGCAAAATTATTTGCTTTCACATAGAAATCTCTCACAACTGTGTGCCAGAGGGACGAGGCGCATAAGGAGTGCAAGAGGATAGGCCAGTTCAGTGGTGATGATGTGGGCAGGTCCTGTCAGGGGAGGGTGCCTTGGATATATGGGATCAGGAGGAGACAGTAGCTCCCAGGTTTCTGATTTTGTGTCTAGGTGGAGAGGAGAAAAATGGGCTAGAGGAGGATTTTTAGACTTTGGGAGAAGCTGAGTTACTTTGTACGGTGCCTCATCTATTAGATCAAACAGGTGAATGAACATCAGGCATGGAAGATGTGCTAAATATTGTCAATCTAAAAAATATCAGAGATTCTCAAAAAAATACTTTTGTTAACTTGTGAATAGCAGAGGATTGGAAAAGCAGACATTGCAATGGGAATACCCAAACCATAGTAAGCCGTGTGCATATTCAGATAGATTGAGGCAAGGGAAAATTTTCAAGGCAAAAACAAAGAGGATTTCGTCAGATATTCTGGAACAAGAATACTTGGCCACATGATTAATACTAGGAGTGATGTCCTTCTGAGGTTGAACAGACAGTTGCTGGGCAGGTGTCCTTGCAGAAGGACTGTTTGTCTAAAGTTGTGGTGGCCTCTGTGCCTGTCTGTGGTCCTGCCAGTCTTTTGTGATAGTTAATATCAGGCAATCACACTTGAGAACCCTTCCTTCATAACCTCTCAACTGTACTTATTATTGGTTAGGTTTGACAAAAGTAGCTCCATTTGGTTTCTAGAAGAGTAGAGATTTGTTATGTGGACCTATGTATATGGATGTATGCATCTCTCCCTTCATTGTATGTACCTATGTGTAGGTATGTGTGCATAGATGTGTGTGCAGAGGTAGACTCAAGAACATGATCTAGAAAAGGAGTTGGGAATAGACTGTTTAAAAAAATAGAAGAACAAGAAGAGCTTAAGGAGGAAGGCAGCAAATGTTATAAAATATCACCAAAAGGGCAAGCACAACAATGCCCACCACATTCACCGAGTGTGCATCCAGAGTTGACGAACAACCTAGGCCAGGATCATGTGCATGAAGCAGGCAAGGAGGAAGTCGGCTTGCAATGTGTTGAAGAAGGAATCAACTAAAGTGCTAAATGTGGAGATTAACTTCTTTTAAAAATAAAATTAGGATCTGTTTTATCAGTTGTTTTTATTGGGACACAGATATTGACACAATGTATTAAATAATTCACTAAAATTCTGTTGGAGGGAGATCTGTTTCCCAGAAAGGGTTTAACATAGCTGTCAAGTTTAGACTATTGCGAAATCTAATGTTTGCATCCGTTTCCTTGTGTAACTCCAGGAGTGAAGTGGAGAATGTATGGAGATTTGATTCTCAGCAGTTGGCTTACAGGATGGACACATTTCCCAACACTTGGGTAGATCTTGTCTGTGACATCCGCTACTGAACTGCAAGTGACAGTGACCTGCTTGGTTAGTCTCATTTCTGTTGAGTGTTTCTTTTCTTTCTCACAGTTGATTTTGAATTGGAAGAAAGGATACTTTGAGTTTTCATAAAATGTTTTTGTGAACACTTTTTTTTCTTTACTCATACTATTATAGGTGTCTTGTATGTGTGCTGCTCAACTCAAACTGATTCTGTTTGCTTTAGATTTCTAGTATTTCCTATTTTGATTTCTAGTATTTCCTATTCTTTTCTATGTACAAATCACAGGTGGTTCATTCCACTACTATTATTGTTGTATTATTTTGGTTTAATATGCTGGATCAACAGTAAGCTAGGCATGCAAACTTTCCATTGTGTACATAAAGGTATTTACACAACCTCTCTGTTCTTAAGAAGCTACCCCTATTAGTGGTGTTAGGTGGGAGGCAGAGACAGTGTATCTGGACAATGACAATGTAGTGTTTAAAGGCTTGTAATAGCAGAATATACATTGACATTGGTAATGTTTTGACACGTCAGGCACTATCCTGAAGACTTTGCATGTCTTATGGCATTTAGTACTGAGTTGCATTATCCTAGTTTTATGACGAGGAGCCTTTGAGGCGGTCACACAGCTGGGAGTGGCCAAGTGTGATGCAATCAAGTATGTGCTCCTGACTCCAAAGTCTGCTTTTGTAACCACTATACTGTATTACCTATCATTTCAAAGGCTTGAGGGGAGCACAGGGGATTCCAGAGAGTGGTTGATGGGGACTGCTGCTCTGTGCAACCGAAGGATGGACATGGAGGCTCATTGGTAGCATTCCAGTCTGGCAGCCAGAAGTAGTTGTGACAGCAAGAAGCACCCAAGCCCATGGTGTCCCCAGCTCTGTTTCCTTTTGACAGTCTTTAAGCATCCTTCCAGGGTTTTGTGGCATCTTTGACATCTCCATCACTGTGCGAGAAGCTGAAGAATGGAAATGGCATTCTAGGAGAAGAACAACATGTGTGTATATGTAGGGTTGTAAAACAGTGTGGCCAGGGTCTGATGAAAAGTTCCACCAGGTGAGGCTGGGAGGGGACCAGGGAAGGCAAGGATATGGAGCTGAGTAAGAGTCGTGCAAACAGGCTCAGCTTTATTTATAACAGGGGTTTCAGGGGACTTAGGAGTGCATCTTGTGTGGGACATGCCCTAGATCACCAGATAAATGGTCAAGGATACGATAGTGGGCTGATGTTTCTGACTCCCCCAGGACAAAGTAGCAATCTAGCAACAGGAAACAGGAAGGACAATGAGGACCAATACAGTGCAAGAGAAAAATATAACCAAGTCTGATCTAAGTGATTCTGTAACACTCTTTCTACTTACAGACGATGTTTACTGGGTCACGTGCAAATAGACCTGCATTGTCTAGTAGAATTGCTGATGCCGATACTGACCTGTCCTCCCAGGCACAGGAGCATTCGGAAGAGCCACACGGAACGCCAAGAGAGGGCATGAAAAAAGTGAAAATTATTGTGTAACAGAATACTGAAGCTGATACTATGAATTATGTTAAATAATTCATTTCAAAGGTTAAATCTTATTATTTTAAGAAACATTTTCAGAGGAATGACGAGGTTAGCAATGTCTTAACATTCAACAGGCTATAGCACTTTGGTTTTGTATGAAAATCCACTTAGAGCTTCTTATTACCAAATAAAAGACATTATTTTGTGTAATATGATGCATCATTACCTTTGAGTGAAGCTTTGCTGTTGGCTGCTTGTTTCACATGCAACTGACGGTGACTCACATTCAGTCTGTGGTCTCACACTGTGACATTCAGGACAAATTAAGCCAACTCATCTCCCTTGAAATCATTTCTCCAACCTGGAAGACAACTAACTTTTAGTGACACCTGCTGGAAGGACCAGATATACAGAGGATGAAAATATCTGGAACGGACTGTTTGTCAAGGTTTTTGAAATTTGCTCTGG
Organism: Glaucomys volans; assembly: GCA_020662805.1. Lineage (NCBI taxonomy): Eukaryota > Metazoa > Chordata > Mammalia > Rodentia > Sciuridae > Glaucomys > Glaucomys volans. Next base: position 89,151 of record JAJEJO010003543.1, read on the forward strand.
GTTTCCAGGAACGGGTATAACGTTGTCTAAAATTACAACACTTTTTTTACATTCACATCCTCTTAGTTACCTGAATAAGGCAGCGGCACCCTTGTGTCAGTGCTGACTTACCTTGGACAGGTTAATATCTTCCTTATTAACTGTGTCACTGCTAGCTCCTTTGTGGAAACAAAGAGTGTTGATTGTAACCAGGCAATGCATGATAGAGAAGGGAGTTAGCATGGCGCTCTCACTGTTCTGTCTGAGAACAGCGGGAATTCTCTTTAACATAGTGAGGTGGAAAGTGTGTTAATGTGAGGATCAGGAGACAGGCTTTCTGAGGCAGCCGCTGGCCCTCAGTGGCTGATGGTGGATGTACCTGTCCATCCTGGGGGCCTCACAGTGTGCTGGAGGTCAGGTGGGGTGTTGGGGGCTGAGCCAGCTTTGTGTGCAGATACACTGGAGGGCTGTTCCCTGTGACCACTTGCTTAACGTTGAGGGGAATGGGATGTTCTGGGTCTTAGTTTTTCAGCTCTAAAATCAGCATATTAACACGTGTCTTGAAACAGCAGTATTGATTTTCAGCTGGGCTGGATATGTGAGTTTGTTCTGGTTCTCTCCTCTCTCCCCCTCCCATTTTTTTCTTCTTTTCCCATATGTAAAGTCAGAGGTTGGATGAATTGGTCTATGTACTGGTTTCTTTTTAAAAAGTTCAGGCCTGTGGGTCTGGCTCAGAGGTAGAGTATGTGCTTAGTATGAGACCTGGGTTCCGCAAAAGAATAAAAATAGTAAAATGTTCAAGTTTTTCAAGGTTATAAAAGAATTTGTTCTCTCTCTCTCTCTCTCTTTCTCTCTTTCTCTTTTCAAGAAAAAGCCAGGTGTGGTGGTGCATGCCTGTAATCCCAGAGGCTCAGAACACTGAGGCAGGAGAATCACAAGTTCAAAGCCAGCCTCAGCAACTTAGCAAGTTCCTAAGTAACTTAGTGAGACCTTGTTTCTAAATAAAATCTAAAAAATGGACTTGAGGATGTGTCTCAGTGGTTAAGCACCTCTGGGTTCAATCCCTAGTACCAAAAGTAAAGTAAAATAAAATAAAATAAAATAAGAAAAGAAAAAAAAAAACTAGGACATTAAAGACAAGTGCACCCATTTATATTTTATATTTATGTGTTTGTATGTGTGTGTGTGTTGTCTACTACCTTCTAATTTTAACTCTCTAGGACACCTGACAGTACTCAGTGCTTTAAGACCCATGAAGTAATTGATTCCCAGATCCCAGGGATTTTGTGAACAAGCACTTCAGCAGAGTGCCTCAGTTCTGCTCAGTCTAATTCATGAGCTTGAGGGGATGAAATTGTTTCTAAAAAATAGTGTGGATCTGGTGGGGAATTTCATTGGGGAGCAAAATGAAAAGCTTGATGGAAGATCTGTTATAAAATTCTAGGATCATCTTTGAAGCCTTTATAATATTCTTATTTTTATAAAAGCACTTTAGCCATTGTTGTAGATATGTAGCTAAATATCAAATATGCACAAAAATAGAAAAGAAAAAGAAATAAGTAAGCCCACTACCATATGTACTATGCTAAACCCAGTGAAGTTCCCACATGGTCTGGTTTCCTTTCTTGAACTCCTACTCAGTTGACTCCATATAGACTTTGTTAGAACAATAACTGCATACCAGGGACCAGGGTGTGTGTGTGTGTGTGTATGCAGGAAGAAAGATTTAAGGAATTAGTTCACATAATTGTGAGGACTGCAAGTCTGATAATTGCAGAACAAGCCAACAGACTACATAGGGGAGTTGATGTTGCAGCTCAAATTCAAGATCAGTCTGGGGTCAGAATTCCCTTTTCCCTGGGAGATCTCAGTCTTTTTCTTTTAAGACTTTCAACCCCATTATAGAGGGTAATCTCCTTCACTCGAATTCAGTTTATTTAAATGTTAATAACATTGGAAAAAAAAAAAACCCTTTAGAACAGCATCTAGATGGGTGTTTAGCCAAAACCTTGGCACAGTATATGGGGACTACACAATAAGAAAGTAGGACAGCAGGTGAGGGAAGGGACAGCAGTGGGTCAAGGTGATTATTGGGTGCTAGGTCAGAGTGACCACCAGAGGGCTGGACTGAGGGAGCAGAGTCTACCTTGTGCTCTGATGCCAATGACAGCCCTGTGACTGGCAGGAGTGTGCAGATGTGAGCTCCTTGTGAATGAAAGGATGACTCTGGGAGTCATCCTTGGGATGTCTTGGGAGTCTTCCTGCTTCCTTCTGCCCTTCAAAGAGTTCATGCAGTGAAGCAAACAGCTTAGATTTCTTTCTATAATTCTGTGCTTTTGTCATTACAGTGACTTAATCATATCCCCACCTTCAACAGGAATGCTTTTGGCTCAAGAATGGATCTGCTTGATCTTTATTTCATGAAGATAGGCTTTCTGCCTGAATGACTAGTTCTCAGTTCTATGAGAAACAACTAGCAAATGCAAACAGAAACAGCACCTGTTGAGACAGGGGCTGAAAGCTCCAGTTTATTTGTTTTGCTCCTTGAGTACCAGATTTCTTTTTTTTCTCTAAAATGGCCAGATATTTACTCCTAACAAATTTGAGACTGTCTTGAACCCAGGTCATTATTAGGGAATTTGCACCACAGCAGGACCAGCTCTGTGGACTGAGTATCACCTTCAGGAAGGGGCTCAGATTTAGACATCATTTTTTCTCCTAGTGAAATTATGCATCAGGTCCCAGACTATGTCAAGCTAGCAATATTTTAAGGGGATCACAGTCATCTTGTAACTGAAACTGGATTGCACCATCTATGCCACACACATCACTTAATGAAATCTTAAAAATGGCTTTTGCAATTGTTTTGTGAATTAGTTCCAGACAATTGCATTTTTTTTGTACATTAAGTATCAATTTGTTTAATGTAAACATAAAACATTGTCTAATGTTACCCTAAAATGTGCTAGGAACCTCAGGATCTAGGTAAGGCTTGAACCTCTGCCTCCCTGGGCAGTCTTGTTCTGGACATTTTTGCACATGATTGTGGTACAGAATTCATGTACCCCTCTGTCTGGCAGGCACTATTACTGAAATGACATAAACTGGAGCCTCACTAATTCCTTTGGGGCTAGTCCACACTGATCTCTGTCTATGCTTCTTCTTAACTCCTGGTCTGCTATAGGAAGTCATTTAAAACCCTTTTAGCAAGAGAATCTTCTGGTTTGAGTTCAAGCTAAAAACCTATCTCTTATTGGTTAGAAACATTGATTTCAAATTACTTACCAGGAAGAACCCCAAATATTTCCTTCCCAAGTTTATCAGTTTGGACTGGAGGAGGGCAGGAGAGGCAGACAAACATACCATCTGATTCTTGTTTTACCATTCCAAGTAAACTCTCTGGGATCAACTTTTATCCTGGTTCAATAACCAGAAATGTTTCTAAATTGAGTTCCAATGAAAAATGGGTGGAATGAAGCTTGTGTTAATAATGGTCATTGTCATCATGAATATTCATCAATATTATATCTACCATAATGGAAGCAATGGTGAAGGATATATAGTAAATCAAACTTCACTATTCGTTAGGTCGGCTTTCCAATGCTATATCAAAATACCTGAGACAATCATATTATAAGGGGGAAAAGTTTCTTTTGGCTCACTGTTTCAGAGGTTTTGTTCCATGATTGCTTGGCTCTGTTGCTATGGGCCTGTGGGAAGCAGAACATCATGGTGGAGAGTGCACAATGGAGCAAAGCTGCTCACTTCATGGCAGCCAGGAAGTAAAAAGAGAAAGAGGAAGGGGCTCAGGTCCCAATATCACCTTCAAGAGCACACCCCCAATGATCTAACTTGCTTTTATTAGGCCCCACCTCCTGAAGATTCCACCACAATTGATGACCAAGCCTTTCATATACGGGCCTTTGGGGGACTTTAATGATCTGGTCTATAGTATACTCTAAATGTGTAAAGAGTGAAAACGTAATACTAAATTTTAAGCTAAGGGAAGTTTTATATAAATGACACATTTTGTATAAGTAAAATTGCTAGTGACCTATCTTGAACAAGATAGAGACAATTTGGGAAAATAAATTGCATTTGGGGGTAAAATTTACACAGAAATCAGCATGATGCAAATTTGGTGGTCATTTGAATTCAGATGATCTAATTTTGGGTTTAATGATATAAGAATGAATTTACCCTACTATAGGTAACAAATTATACAGTGCCCAAATGTAATCTTAAAATGAAATGATTAAAACTATAAGATGAGGCCTTTCCCTAAAATTTCAGTTTATAATGAACTTAACTGTAAAAGTTTGTGTGGCAGAATGTGCTAGTTAAAGAAGACAAGTGTTAGCATATTCATTGGGTGCATTTGAATATGCCTTATTGGAATTTATGGGGAAAAAAATCTGTGTCTCTAACTTTGCTTCTCAGGAAGAGACTCAGTGCACAGTCAGAGGTGAGAAGAGGGCATCAGCCACAGTTCATGGACCATGCTTCTCACAGTCCACTGAGCAACCCCTGGGTTCACAGAGACCTCACTACAGCACAAAAATATTTTGTATCTGTGTCAGGGGAGCTTATTTTTGCACACTTGTGAAAAAGGCAAGTAGGGAATTCTGATAGTAAGCATAACACCTTGACTTTCATATCAATCCAGAGGCCAGTTTAAATTTATAATTTGGTGATTTGTTCAAGCATGGTTTTGCATTATTTTTCAATTAAATAGCTGCTATAATGTATTCAGATGAGACAATTTGCAATGGCATCATGTTGTAAAATGGAAGATATGCACAGTCTATGATCTAGTAATCCCAGTTCTGAATATTTGCCCTAGAGAAACTTTTTTTGTGTGCACCAGGAGATATGCATGCGTGCTTGTTGCAATATTGCTTGTAAACAGTGTTGTAAAAAATGGAACAATCAGAATTTCTGACCCTAAGAGAACTTACAAAGGGTAGTGTTCATCTGCATTGTGAAGTACTATCAAGGAGCTAGGAATAAACACCTAGGCTTTCATGTGTGGACAAGGAATAACAAAAAAAAAAAAAGATGTAGTGGAAATGGAAAAAGGGGAAATGTTGACCACCATGTAAAGTTACATACTTTTTTTTTTACAAATTTAAATGCACTTGGAATTTTATACTTACCCATATATTATATTTGCATATTTATGTATGCATATATTTGCTATGGTTTGGATATGAATTGTCTGCCAAAAAGCTCATGTTTAAAAAGCATGATCCCCAAGGCAACAAGGTTCATAGGTGGGGCTTTTAAACAAGGATTATATATGAGAGCTGTAACCTCATCTGTGGATTAATCCATTTTATGGATTAATAATTTGAATGGACTTCTAGGTGGTAACTCCAGGCAGATGGGGCACTGCTGGAGAAGGTAGGTCACTGGAGTTGTAGCCTTGGGGATAATATTTATCCCTGGTCTATTTCTTTCTCTCTCTCTCTCTCTCTCTCTCTCTCTCTCTCTCTCTCTCTCTCTCTCTCCTGGTTGCCATGAGCTAAGAATCTTTCCTTCTTCCTACCCTTCTGCTAAATGTTCTGCCTCACCTCAGACAGAGAGCAATGGAATCAGTTGACCATGGACTAAACCTTTCAAACTGTGATCCCAAAATAAACATTGCCTCTTTTGAACTGTTCTTGTTAGGTATTTTGTTTATAGTGATAAAAAACTAACACAATACTTTACCTTATATTTATTATTATGGTTTAGATATGAGGTATCCCCCAAAAGCTGACGTGTGAGACAATGCAAGAAAGCTTAAAGGTGAAATGATTGGGTTAAGAGAGTCTTAACTTAGTATATTAGTACATTTTAATGGATTAACTGTGTGGTAACTGCAGGCAGACTTTACTCCCTTGCCCCATGTCCTAAGCTGTTTTCTTCCACCACGTTTTTCTGCCATTAGTCCTGCCACACCTTGGGCCCTGAGGAATGGAATTGGCCATCTATGAACTGAGACTTCTGAAACTGCAAACCCCAAATAAACTTTTCCTCCTCTAAAATGGACATTTATTTTCATGCTGATGTATATATGCTTGAAGAGAGGTGTCTAATTTAGAAGTGCCATTGCATTTGGTGAGGGAAGGCAGAGCTAAGAAGATTGTACTTAGAAGAGACCTTTTACTATAATGTGTTTTTTTATATAATTGGTATGGTAAAAATAAAAATATGTGAAATTATACTAGAATGAACTCTATCAAAGTATAAACAGTAGTTAATTCTGGATGAGGATTATTATTCTTTCATTTATACCTTTCTGAATTTTTCAGAAATTTTAGAACCTAATGAAGGAAAATGTTTGATCCTTTTACATTTGCTTCTTTCTTATATTGTTGGAACCTCATTTGGGGGATCATTATTAGGAGTTATGGTTCTAAGGAAAGAGGAAAGAGGAAAGTCCTTTCTGTAATTATTAACTTAAAGCTTCTATTTTTATGGGAAGCCCATGGTTCTTAGGGTATATGGGTATATAATTTTATGTCTTGTAATGTTTATATAAGGATATACAGAGGATCTCATGTAACTTACAAAATTTCCTTCTAAATTTAATCTGATCACAGCAAATAGCAATGCATGTTGCTTAAATAGTTCCCTCTATCTAATGAGCAGACATTCCCTGGGTTATTTAATGATTTTACTGACAACTAACAGCTCCTATGAAACCATGCACATACTGCTGAAGTCAACTCAAGAGAAATTTAAAATGGTGAATGGGATTTAAAGATAGCCTTTTAAAAATTTGTGAAACAAGTATTCTAAGAACAATTGTTTATGGTGATAAAGAATTTTGATAAATTAAGTGAAATTAGTGATGGCTTTCTATTATAGTAGAATGATAGATTTTGTTTTAGTTTTCACTAACACCCAATGAACTGTAAATTTCCCTGATATAATTCCTCTTGGTTCTCACATTTCCAAACAAATTATTTCATCTTTCATCTATGCTCCTGCATTAATGTTAAAAAATTCAGCTCAAATTAGCATGTATAAATGACACACATGGCTTCATATATCTGAAAAGTCAAAAGCTAAATATGGTGTCCAGGCATACCTTGGTTTCTCTTCTCTCAGATTTTGGCATTGTTTCTGCTTGACCTTATTCTCAGGCTGGCTCTTTCTAGTGTGGGCAGGATGGATATTAGCAACCCTAGATGTCCATTTTCCTTGGAACTCTGAATTATGGCTAATAACTGTAACTATACTTCATGTAGCAGCCATATCAATACTCACAAAGGTCCCCCACTGGCCTTCCTTGAGTCTGATATTTCCCACGGAAGAAACAATGTGTCTAGAGAGAAGCTGCCCTCAGCTGGTTGGCCTTAGTCACCCTATTCACGGCAGGCAGAGGCCAATGACTGACATTTCCACCATAATCAGTGAAATAGGGCAGGTGGTTCTCCCACTGACAGAAGGGTCCAGGCAGACCAATAATGAGGCTCATCACATGAATATAATATTTGCTTGTTCCTATGGATACTATATACTCTAGTGTTGTAAAAAATCACTTGTTAATTCTAGCTGGAGCTTCCATGCTCAGTAACAAGGACCATACTCTGCTCATCTTCGTATTCCCATTACTTAACATATATGGCATATAAGTGACACTTGAAAATTCACAGGCTGAAAAAAGCAATGTTTTCACTGACGAACAAGAATGTTGGTGTGGTGCCTCTCAAACTACAGTTATGCATCGGTTAATGGGGGGATACATTCTGAGAAATGTGCTAGTAGGTAATTTTGTCATGGGGTGAACATTGCACTGGGTGCTAAAATGAAGGCAGCTGTGATGTCACTAGGCGATATGATTTTGGGACTACTGTTAAATGTGTGGTCTGTCATTGGCTGAAATGTTATTATGCTGTGTCTGTAATTGTCCTGTTGACTCACTTTCATATTCCTTAGAAGACCATTGTATTTCTGGGCTATGTAGAAAAATGAACTAATTAATAATTGACTAAATCAAATCAACAGTGTTCTGCTGAGTTGATATGTGATCTTTAACATATGAATATCATTTATCAAATAAAATATAATCAATTGGAATATTGCAGTATAGAGTATTTGTTTTGGTATCAGACAAATACTATCTAAAGTAAATGGCATTCTGTGCCTCGACAGCTCTAGTGACATTTTTCTGGCATTTTTGGATTAGCCTAGAGCAGCAGATATGAATAATCTGCTGTAAACAATGTACATACCTAATGATTAGTGTGTGATGTGCGCTAATCTTGTTTTAATTGTCTTAGTCCTTTAGTGCTGTATGTTTGGTTATAAAAGGAAATAAACTTCTGGAAATAATGATAGAATGGGAGTCAATATATTGTAATTTTCTTCCCCTTTTTATGTTCACAGAGACTTGAGGTTCAACAGAATAAGAGAAATTCCGGGGAGCGCCTTCAAGAAACTCAAGAATCTGAACACTCTGTGAGTATCTATTGCTCATCTGTAGGTTTCCTAAAATTATGACCTATTTGTTTTGTAGTTTACCATGAATAGTCATTTTTAAAGTAAAGAACAGTCTATAGAAGAATGAAATCTAGTTAGAGGACTTGTAACCAGCAAAATTTAGTTGCTTTTTTTCCACTGTCAATATTTTTCTTTACTTCTGAACTTGGAAGATACTCCTCTTTATCTGTCATTTATAATTTATTTGCTTAGAAAAGCTTTTCAAGATGAAGAAACTGAGAGAAAGTGTAGGTATAATACCTTGTCAGTGGGTCCCCTAGCAAGAAAGCCATAGAGTGGAATTAAGGCTCATGACTTCCTGAGTCCAAAGCCCATTTTCTCTCCAGTATATTGCTGTATTTTATTTGTGATATCACAAGACCCCTATAAAATCACATAGAAGAAAAAATGACAATTTTATGGCTAAGCACTGATAAAAATTTCCAGTGTTTAAAAACTTCCATTTTATTTGCCGAACAGCTATGTGTTATCTGTTTTATGTTTAGCAGTTTTGGGGCTTTGGATTCAGACTCAAATGTACCTGACTCTGCTGTGCCGTACTGATAGTGTGTCCTTGTGGAGCAGCCAGTAAACAAAACCCCAACTGCGTGGTAGATTGGAAATTAGTACAAGCATTCAATCAGCAAAGAGTTTCCTCAGAAGACTCGATATGGAACCATCATCGAATCCAACTACATCATTCCTCAGATTTTCATCCAAAAGAATTGGAGTCAGCATACTATAGAAATATATGCATACCCCCTGCATATAACAGCACAATTCACAAGAGCCAAGTTATGGAGCCAGCCTAAGTGTCTGTCAACAGATGAATGGAATAAGAAAATGTGGTGTATATACACAATGGATGAAGAAGAACGAAATTATGTCATTTGTAGGAAAATGGATGGAACTTGAAAGCATTATGTTAAGCACAATAAGCCAAACTCAGAAAGTCAAAGGTCATATATTTTCTCTCATATATGGAAGTCAGACAGAAAAAGAAGAAGGGAGAGTGGCATCTCATGAACATAGAAGGGGACCAGCAGAGGAAGGGGTCAGGGTCAGGGCAAGGGAGGAGAGGAGGGCAAGAGGAGGTACTGGGAATGAAATTGACCCAATTATATTATGTGCATGTATGAATATGCCACAATGAATCTCACTATTTTGTATGTACAATGCAGCAATAAAAATTTTTAATAAGTCCAATCATAACATAATTAATTTTAAAAATATGGTAAATGCTAGCAGGGAAGAGTGCTATGAAAGATGATGACAGGAGGCTTAAGAGTGTTGAGCCTGCTCAGTGTTTAAAATTATCTACTTTAACCCACAGAGTGAATACACTCAGAGTTAAGAATATCCAGCGCGGCCAAACCCATGGAGTGCATTTGTCTTCTTGTCATAATATTCTCATAGCAGAGTTAGCAATCTTATCAACATGGCTAGACTTCTCACCATATTCTGGCCAACTCACCCCTTCTAACTTTAGAGTTGAGATCATGACTTTACTTGTATTTTTCCCATCTGGTTCCTTTCCAGTAAAAGATGCCTGAATACACATATTTTATCATCATGTCTTTGGTTGGGAGGATATAAGCAATAACAAAGTAGGGACTGCAAGATTTATATTTTTTTTAAATAAGCAAACAATTCTTTAACATTGTTCAAAAATGTTTCTCAGAGTGCTTGTGAGCATGCAAATTCCTAGACCTCTTCAGCAGAGATCTGATCTAGTGCCTCTTAGGAGGGGCTCAATGATCTGACTTTTCACCAGCTCCTCTTGGAGGGGGTATTGATTCTAGGGGAGCAGCATGATTGATGCCTTCTATCACTGTCTACTGAAACATGTAGATGATAAATAAGTATCATATTCATTTATCAAATTGCTAATATTACCAAAGTTTATTAAAAATGTTATCTAATCTCTTCTTTTGAGAAAGTTGACACTTAAAAATATATATTTTTTGAGAATAACAAAAACTGATGGTTTCTATTGCAGTTAGGCTATTTTGGAATTATAGTGCATAATACATTAGTGATTAGTAAATAATTCAGCTTTTCAACTGAGGAACTATGAGAAACTATGTTCATTATTAATTTGTGCTTAAATATTTTTATTCCCAAACCATAATAAAACAATTTAGCAATTAGTGTGAATGACAAGCCTTGTTCTCTTCTAGTTGCTTTGTACACATTATCTCTATTTTTTTGCTACTGTGTTCTGTGGTAGATGTTATTATTTCTATTTTAGAGATGAAGAGACTGACGCTCATGACTAATATAATTTGCCCAAGTTCATACAACTCAAGGATTAGTCAGTGTTCACCCATAGTTTAATCTGTGAATTTTGGGCTGTGTAGTTTGTGGTGACAGAATTCAGAAAGCATATGTGTATGTGTAAGTGAGAGAGGGAAGGAGGGAGGGAGGGATAGGAATGGGGGAGGGAGATATAGTCATAGATAGAGACAGAGACAGAGAGAGGAGAGAGAGATGCAGGTGGGAATTTCTGTTCAGAAAATGAGCTAAGAAATGAGGCATTGAAAATTCCTGAGACTCCAACTAAGAGAAGATCCAAGGGTCTTAACTAATTTTTTGTAAGAGCAAAAGTAAATATAGGTGAAAATTTTAAAAATGGAGTGAAACACTTCATACAAGAATATGAGAAATATCTTGACCATATGGCTCTTACACCAGCATAACAATATTAAGTGTTCCCATGTCCCTGGGCTGACATGGGAACCCTTAATGGGTACCACATTGCATAGGTGCTCCTTTGTTCTCCTGTGGTTTTATACAAATGCCAACCACATTGGTCCTGTGTTATAAAAGGGAAAGTTTTCTCAGGAACAGTTGGCATTTTGTATTAAACCCAGAGCTTGTAAAGAGATTTATTAAAAAAAAAACAAACCTGGAAATGTTGTGTATTGTTGAAGCCTAGGAACTACAGTGTAAGCTCAAGGATCTGTTAACTAAAGACTCTGGATTTTGCCCCAATAGTGCAGCCAAGTGATGCTTGGCAGAACTTGGTGACTCACCAGGGAGTGTCAGCTTTCCAGTTTCTGGGTGAAACTGATAAGAGTAATATGTTTAGGAAGCAGACTGGAATTCCATGGTGAACCATTCAATTACGTTTATGAAAAAGATACATTTTGGCCCAAGGTAGTCCAAGTTCCCTTTGAATGTTTTCTGCCACAGATGTGGAAAGGACTAAGGCTAAGGGATCCTGATTTTATTGGTGGGAAATAATATTTGAAACCAAAATCTGAACCATTAAATATGTAACTACACACACACACACACACAAACACAAACACACACACACGTAATTACATGTTCATACTGATGCCTCCAGTTCAATTTCCATGTCACATGGTTTTTCCCCTCTAATTTCTCTCCATACCATATTCGCATATCCTTTCTCTGTAATGAGAACGTTGGAATCCACCAGTAGGAATGTATTTACTTATTTAGTAATTTTATAGAACACTCAAAATAGTTTCAGAACTATTTTACACCAAACACCACATCACAAGTGTACTAAATTAAGTGCAAGATAGCTGTGCAAGTCATTTTGTCTTTTGTGTTATTGAGAATGCAGTCAGCATGCTGTATTTCAATTATTCAAATTAATTCTTTCTTTCTTCTGAGTTTATTTATTTGCTGCATAATTAGATTAGTTTTCCTTTACATTCATTTTTAGGGTTTGTTTTTATCTTGTTTCATACATGGTCCCCCCTCCATTTACATTAATTCTGTTTATCTGAATTCCACCAATCATGGATTAAAAATATTTGGACAAACAAATTACATTGTACTGAACATGTACAGACTGTTTTTTCTATTTATGATTTCCTATATAGTAGAGTGCAAGAACTACTTATATGGCTTTTACATTGTGTTTGCTATTATAAGTAATCTAGGAATGATTTAAAGTCATAGGAGGAGGCACATAGGTTGTATGTAAACACTACACAGTTTTACATAAGGCACTTATGCAGCAACAGTATCTACTGGTCCTGGAAAAAAAATCACCTATAGGTCCTTAGGGATGACTGAAATATTGATGCAAAAGTCAGAAATAGATAAAAAATACATGAAATCTTATTACTACCCTGATCTTTGCAACTATGTTAATAACCTTATCATAGGTATAAGTATTCCATTAGGAATAAATATTCCATATTTCTGATTCTTTATATATATATATATATATATATATATATATATCTTCCTATTTCTATATATATGTATCTTCCTATTTCACCTTCTTTCTTACAAAAAGGTGAATATTTTACTTTTTGCAACTTAATGACATCTTCCGGACATCATTCCATTAATAGTTCATAGTCTTTGTTTTTTTTTTTTTTTTTTTTTTTGCGGTGCTGGGGATTGAACCCAGGGCCTTGTGCTTGCGAGGCGGGAAATCTACCAACTGAGCTATATCCCCAATCCCTGTTCACAGTCTTTATAGAAATATTTTAATGGCACCATTGTATTCAATTGTGTGAGCATATGATAGCATATTCAACTGTTTCCTCTGCATGGGCATTAAAGTTTTTCCCACTAAATATTATGCAATAATGAAACACCAAATTAACTTGTTCACACAGCTTCTATTTGTAAAGTGCAACTTGAAGGTAAATTTTTAGGAGTGAGGTTGGTAGATTCAAGGGTCAATGCTTATACCATTTTGCTGGATATTGCTAATGCTTCCTATAAAAGGACAATTGACACTATCACCAACAATGCATATGATTGTCTATTTCACTATAGCCTTGCCCAGATAATGGTCATTAAGCTTTTAAATTTGGTGATTTTTGCTGATCTGATAGGTATGAAATGACATTTCAGTGTAGTTTTAATTTTCATCCTCACATATGAGTGAAGTTAAATCATTTTTATGTGCTCAAAGGCCTTTTGTTTACTTTTTCCTGTAAATTGTCTGTTTATGCTCATTGTCCATTTTTATATCAGGAGTTTACTCTCTTTGTCTTCATTTTTAACTCTTTATATTTTGGGTAGATTGACCATTTATCTGTAATGCACGGTACAAATATGTTCTCCCAGTTTTTAATTTGTCTTTTGGCTTTCCTGAGGATATTCTATTGTTTGCAGCATTACAGTTTTAGTTTTTACATTTTTCAGTAGTTAAATTCATACATACTGGAGCTGAATATGTAGCTCAGTGGGACAGAGTTTATCTAAAATGTGCAAAGCCCTAGGTTCCATCCCCATCACCACAAAAACAACTACATACTTTCCTTTTTTTGCTCTTAATTTTTGAACCATAATTATAAAGGCTTTCCTTGCACTGAATTTATAAAAGAATATTCCCAAATTTCCTGTTAATAATTGTGTAGTTTTAGATTTTTACATTTAGATCTCAGATCCATTCAGTTTTTTTGGTGCTTCTTGTATGGATCCAATTCTATCTTTCTGCAAGTGCCCAACACTGGTTATACCACCATTTATTTCAAAAATTCACTGATTTAATATGTCACTTTTAATGCAAACTAGATTTTCATATGTAGTTGAGCTAATTTTTAACTTTACCTTCTTTTATACTAATAGACTATTTTTAGAACAATCTTAGACTTACAGAAAAATTGAGCTGCTAGAACAGATTTCCCATCTGTCCCCCTCCCTTGATCTCACACAGCTTTTTCTATTATACATGTCTTACCTTGGTATGGATCATTTACCACAATTAATGAAATAATGCTGATATCTGATTACTAACTAAAGCCCATCATTACTCAGACTTCCTTAGTTTTTACCTAAGATTTTTTTCTGTTCCAGGATTCCATCCAGGATTCCACATTACATTTAGTTGTCATGTTTCTTTAAATTCCTTTTGGCTGTGATGGTATTTCAGAATTTTCCTGTGTTTGATGACCACGGGAATTTTGAGGAGCACTGGGCAAGTGTGTCGTAGGATGTCTCTGCTACATATAGTGCTGTGATTTTTTTTCTTTTTGTTTCTTGCTTGTGTACAAAAAGCAATTGATTTTTGTATATTGATGTTGTAGTCAATGGCCTTGTTAAATAAATATTAGTTCTAATTGTTTCCTTATAGATCTCTTGCATTATGTAAGTACACAATTATGCCCTTTGGAAAAAAAAGTTTTTCTTTTCAATCCTTATATAGCCTCAGGAGACAGCATCTTGGCTTCTTGATATTTGCTGATTTTTTTAAAAAGGCTTGTTTTGAGAATATAGTGGCCTGCAATAAAGTAGTGGTTGATTTGTGGCAAACCACTGACAAATGATCGTTTTGCCTTTGCTCCTACTTGATTATGAAGTAAATGAATGATTCTTTCTTGTTGCTCAACAGTTAACCTCATCACTGGTGGCTAATAGGCCAATTTTTTTCCACAAATTTGGCACTGCCACATAAATTGTGTTCAACTTCCCCAAAATGCAGGAATTTTTCTGCCTATTGACCCAGTCTGATCCCAGATGTGGTTCTCATAGTGCAATTTCCCAGAACAGTTGGTCAGAGTATTGATGGCAGTGGTGGACAATTGGAAAACAGTCACAGAGAGGCAACCAGGGAGGGCACACTCAATCTTATCTCAGGATGGTCTCTTCCTAATGAATTTTTCTTCCTCATTATCCTACAAAAGGAAATTACAGCATCTGGAGAATAAAGGAGAATTAACTTGTCTTGATATCTATCCTTCAGTCTTTTCAATATATCATGGCAGAGATATTTAAGGGTAACTAGAGGGCTAGCAGAAAAAAATGCAGGCAGATTAGAGAAAGCTCCCAGTTAGTGAAGAGCTGAGTTGAAGATCTATGTGTGGAATTCTTAATTTTATTTTTCATCTATAGCTTCCATGATCAAATTTTGAATACTGTTCTTAATCTCTTGACTCAGTCACTATTCTGCACCACAGAAGGGAGTAGCATCTGTGACACATTATTCCTATGGAAGGAATTCAAAAGTCACTAACTGGATTTTCATTTTCAAGGGAATATTTTAGCTGTGAAATATTAAGTCAAAAATTTAAAAGCACAAATGAAATGCTCTGTTCTGCATAATTATTAGGCACCAATAAAAATAAAATAAAAATGTTAAACAAACTAAAATGATTAAAAGAAATCCATAACAACAATGTATACAACATCGTGGTACTGAATATATTACAGATAAAAAATCTGAAAAAAATTTAAGCACCATTTACTATTTATAGCATCCATGTTATACATGAAGTATTATGGCAAAAGCTTTCCAAAGACTAAATACATGACCTTGGGACAATTGTTTAGTTGCCGGATCACAGTTTCTTCATCTATAGGCCTCAGAGATGATGTCTTCTAAGCATTAGAGATTCAGTTGTTTCTCCTAGGAAAAACAAAAAAGATATGGTAACAGTGAAAATTCACAAGGAATATTGTTACATTTATAGGTTAAAACATACAAACATACAGCATATTTAATAGAAAGGTTTCAAGTCCCATAGCAGGCATATTCACCAATAGCATGCTATTGGTGAATTCCCCTGTTTCAGGCTTAATAAGTTGCTTTCAGATAAATGGGAAGAAATGATCATAATAATGCCAGGCTCTGTCTTGTCACTTCAGTTGCTGCCATGTTTTTTTCCCTTCATTGTACCTTATCTGAAGAATTGAACATAGAATTATCATCCAAAGAGGTTTCTTTTTTCCACAGGATTGTTTTGGGGCATGGGCATTTTGCTGTCAGTTTTTCTTTAAAAATCCTTCAAAAATTGTGGATGAGATGGCTGAACTTATGTTAATTGTTCTGCTCTCTGTATAATTAATTATTCTTCACTTTTGCATCCTAGCTAGAAGAAGAAAAAGGAAGCTACAGTATGTAAGTAGGAAGAGTTTGTTCATACCCAGGTGTATCAGCCCTGACTTGCATTTGGAATCCTTACTCATTAGTAATTTTAAAATTATATATTATTAAATGTGATTTTGACATACTAATTTTTAAGCATAACAAAACATTTTAAAAAATACATGAAGTCACTATAACAATAAAAGTATAAGCATAATGATAGCTTTGGAATCATCTCCCTGGGTGACAGTTCTAGTTCTGGTTTATATTAGCTATATGAAGTGAGTTTCTGTACTTATAAAAGAGGGTAATCCTAGTTCATAGAATTAACATGTGATTAAACTAAATAATACATGTAAAACATAGTTTATAGAGTTCAAAAAATATATATTAGTTTTCCAGGGATGCTCTAAAAAGTTACTAAAACCTTAATGTTTTAAATTAAGAGAAATCTCATTCATTTTCCCATGTATCAGGTTATTATTTTCAGGTTATTATTATTTTTTCTCTGATGTTAAGTTTTCTGAGTTTTTAAAATACATATTCTGGATATTAATCTTCTGTCAGAAAAGGAGTTGACAAAGTTTTTTCCTATTTGGTTGCTTACTTTTCATGCTCTTAGTTGTTTCCTTTGCTGTGCAGAAACTTTTCAATTTGACGTCATACCATTCATTGATTCTGGGTTTGTTTCTTGAGCTTTCAGAGTTTTATTAAGGAAGTCGATGCCTGTGACTAAAGTTTGGGTGTTGTTGCTACATGCTATGTGCATGTATGAATGCAATGGACCCCACTATTATGCATCATTATAATGCATCAATGAAAACCTAACAAAAATGTACAATGAAAATAAATAAAAATAAATTTTCTCACAGTTCTAGAGGTCAGAAGTCTGAACTGACGATATTGGGAGGGCTACATTCCCTCTGGAGGCTCTGGGGGAGCTATTATTTGCTTCTTTTAGCCTCTGGTAGCTGCTGGCATTCCTTGGTGTTGCTTGGCTGGGGACCACATCACTCCCATGTCTGCTTCAATGTCCTTCCCCAAATTGACTACTCCTCTGTGTCTACGTGAGCTCTTTCTGTCTCTTTCTTATAAAGACACATAGGATGGGATTTAGGCCCCCCTCAGGTAACACAAGATAACCTCCCACCACAAGCTCCTTCATTTAATCATACTCCTGAAGGCCCTGTTTCTTTATCAGGTAATATTTACAAATTCTAGTAATTAGGATCTGGTATTTTTGGATGGCCATTATTCAGCCTACTGAAGAAATGGAAACATTTATTATTATTATTTATTGGTGATAGTAGGAATTATCTAATCATGCCATAAAAGTAGTTGTATTATGAAAGTAGCATATATTTAAAGGTACCTTAATTTTGAATTGCAAAAGGAAGAATAATGTATAGAAAATACTATACTCTATGGCCTTTGGAAACTAACACCATAAAAAGAAACATTATATGAAGCCTAAGACATCATACCATCTGAGTCAAATATTAAATATTTCAAGAGTGCTGCTTTTGATATCAAAAAATACCCAAAAAAATGTCCAGAAAAGGGAACTAATATTTTTATGTTTCTTCTCTGTGTCTAGCAGCATCTAATATATAATAATAAATAATAATAAAAATAAGTGAAATCGGCGTGATGGAGAACACTGTTCCTAGTGCTTTTTATCTGTTTACTCTTTTAATAAACCCTCTGAAGCACTCTCATGGTATCTATTTTATAGCTGAGGAGTTAGAAGCCTGCTAACTTGGTCAGTCTCAGCGAGCTTAACCTGAATCCAGGTGCTCTGGCTTCAGATTTCATTCTCCCAGCCACTTCTTCATACTGCCCCTCACGTATGACAATCTCCATGTAACCTGGGGAGATTTTAACTTCTGCATCTATAAAAAGATGACTTAATATTTTTCTATATCACACAGATACAGAGCCACTCTATTTTCCAAAAGACTTGCAAAATGCCCAACAGAACAGTTTAGTTTATCACAAACTGGGTTTTTGGGAGCTCCAGAAACAAACTGATAAGAGTCTACCAGTGTGACTGTAATCCCTCATCCTCCCTGACAAGCTCCTTTTACTGTTTTCGTTCAGTCATCCCCTTGGCCCACCTACTGCTTGAGTTGGCACTTCCATCCTGGATAAAAATAGAGATATCCAGGGTGGGCTCCAGGGAAATACGGCTCATAAAAACTCTATGCAAAGCCCTTCTTTGATAGGCATGACCAGATATTTCTTGGCTTTCAGACAGGAACTTAATACTTGTGTAGGAAATTCTCCTTCATGTCTCATCAGCTGTCTTGGTCTTAATTTATGCTACTCTGAATTTAGAGACACTATTTACAGCAGGATTCCTCTTAACAATTCTGAAAAGAAAGTTCCGAAATGGTGAAAAGACCCAAGAGGGTTCAATTCTCTTAAAAGTTCATTACATCATTTTACAATGTACCATGTTTTCAGGTGCACCAATGTTAATATACCTTCCCCTCCAAGGTCATCTATCTATCTGCCTCGTGCTCCCCTGAGTGAACCGTCTGGGCTCCTTTCTAAGACCACAGGTGTCCTGGGTCACAACCCTTCCCTCCAAAGTACTCACAGACTCTTGAGATGGTGTCCTGTCTTTCTGAAGTCATTGTTTTGTCCTTTTCTATTGTACCTTTCACACAAATACAGAGGAGTTCTATAATTTCTGCTTTATTAAGAAACAAACTTCTCTTTACCTCCATCTCTCTCTTTCTAGTCATTCCCTATTACTCTGCTCTCCTCTAGGTATTTATGAGCTTTCTTTCCTTTCTCGTAAACCTACTCCAATCAGTTTGCAATATTTCTGCACCATTTGCTCTTTTGGGTTGGAGGGTGGGCTGGGGATGTAGTTGAGTGATAGAGTGCTTGCCCAGCATGCCTTGGGTTTGATCACTAGTACAATAAAAAACAAACAAAAACCACAACAACAGCAGCAATACTCTTTTTTTTTTTTTCTTTTTTTTTTTTTGGAACCAGGGATTGAACTCAGGGACACTCGGCCACTGAAGCCACATCCCCAGCCCTATTTTGTATTTTATTTAGAGACAGGATCTCACTGAGTTGCTTAGGACCTCGCTAAGTTGCTGAGGCTAGCTTTGAACTCGCGATCCTCCTGACTCAGCCTCCCAAGTTGCTTGGATTACAGGCGTGCGCCACCACACCCGGTTAACAATGCTCTTTTCAAGGTAACCAATGTCCATAATGAAGCTGCTCAATCTAATGGCCATTCCTCCATGCTTATCTTGCTTGACTGATTGCTGATATTTGACACAGGTGGTCAATTCCTTGCTTTTGTCATACTTTTCTTTAAGTGGGTTCTGAGTTAGCACTTGTATCATTCAGCTCAGAGGTTTCAACAACAGAAATATGTTTCTCACCATTTGGGAGGCTGGAAATCCAAGATGAAGGTGTAGTCAAGTTCGGACTCTTCTGAGGCCTCTCTCCTTGGCTTGTGGATGGCTGCCTTCTCCCTGTGTCCTTGTGTGGCTTTTTTTTTTTTCCTGTTTGTGCACATATCCTGGTACCCCTTTCTCTTCTGTTTAAAACACCAGTCCTATTGGATGAGGTCCTCACTCTTACCAAGGTGATTGGATTAGTCCCCTTAATGGAATTAAGTGTTCATACTTAACCTCAATTACCTTTTTAAAGCCCTATCTCCAAAATCTCCAAATATAGTCCCATGTGGGGTTAGGGCTTCAACATGTGAATTTTGTGGGGGAGTGGGGGTGGTGGGGGTGGGGGAGCATTACAATTTATTCTATACACCACTCTTTCCTTAATTTCTTCCTAAATAATTCTATGTTTCTCTTGTTTCTCTTGCCTGGCTTTCTCTTCTCTTCCTAGGTTTAATGCTGCCTCCAGGCTCAGTCGGTATTCAGCCTCTGTTCTTTATCCATACTTACTTTTGATGTGAGAATAACCAGTCCCTTGGTTTTAAGGACCATAACCCTCAAATATGTATCTTCACTTTGACTTCTTTGAGCTTTGATGTTATGTAACTGTGTAACAGCCAATGGGGGTCTTGCATTAAATACGTTTGAAATAAAACTTCTGATTTATATTTTCAACCAAATTTGCTCTTATTTTAAATTCCTTCATTTTAGCCTATAGGACTTTTTATTCTGTCAGTTACTTGGCCTATAACTTCAAAGTCGTTCTTATCTTTCCCTTTACCTCACACCCACGTCTATCAGCAAGTCTAGTTCATTCTATATTCAAATACGGAGGTCTCCCCTTATCCGTGGTTTTGGCAACAGAACAGAGGACTGAAGAGTCCCCTTTAAAGAGAAGGGGACCTCAACTTGGCTGGGGCCAGTTCTTAATGCTTGCTACAGAGAAGAATTTCAGGATGCGTCAGAAGGTGAGGAGTAAGCAGAGGTTTTTTTTAAGACCAGCAAAGGAGTGGCACCTTGAGGCAGAGCGTGAGACCCCCTGACAGAGGGAGGCATACCTGAAAAATAAGCATCCATGCTTATTTTTACATTTTCATATTACAACAAACAGAAGCAAACAGGTGGGGTTTGAAATTGCTCAGTTGCCATTGTCCACATGCATGCTTCTGGCTGAAAAGTTCAGATCATTTCCCTTTCTACCGGTACCCATATTTTAAATCACTTTCTTCTCTACATGAACCCAGTGGTTACCAATAAACAAACTTATTATGTATATTTTTGTCATAAGAATGGCTTTGCAGTTTATAGGTTACTTATTTATTAGGGAATTTTGAGAGTTTTTCTCTTCCCACAGGATTCCAAAGTTTTATTATATATTTTTTATTTTCTTCCCATTCAGCTATCTCAGTTTCACTTTCCACAATTTCAACCATGGTCCAAAAATGTTTAGTGGAAATTCCAGAAATAATAATTTCTAAGTTTATATCACACCTCACTAAGCACTGTGATGTACGTCATGCTCCGTCCTACTTTGTCCAAGGTATCTACCCTATGTACTATCCAGCCGTCAGTCACTTAGATTACATAAGGTTTGATATTGTCTGTGGTTTCAGCCATTCACTAGGAGTCTTGGAATGTACCCTGCATGGACCATCGTATATTTCAAATCTGATCTGTGCACTATCTGACTGATGTCAGCTAGCTTCATTCTTTTTTTGTGTATGACCATGGCTTAATCATATAATTAACCATAACTAATTAAGCAAAATGATAACTGGTTAAGAACTATTTCTGGGTGTGTCTGTGAGGGTGTGTTAGGAAGAGATTCACATCTGAATTGGTGGACTTGAGTAAAGCAGTTGCCTAACTCATTGACCACAGGAACATAGTTGGCTAATGCAGATAGCCTGAGATATTAAAGAATTATGAATAAATTAGAGGATTATACACAAATAGTTAAAAGTGTCTACTTACACATTAAATCTTACTGTCATTTTTCCAAGTATATTAATTTTATCTTTTGGAGGACTTATTTTGAGATTCATCCTTTTAACTTGGTAACCACTAGGGACTTCTTAGTATTCAAATTTACTCAGAATCATTGGAAGCAAAAATCATGAAGAAATTTAGTATATTAAAACTCCTACATGTATAATCAGCTTATGATTTTAGACATGGTTCATGATTTATTTTTTCATGAAAATATGCCATTTATTATTATAAAAATCAAATGTATTTGTTCAAATAGGTATGCTTTTTTGATTATTAAATGTGCTTTTGAACATTTGTTAATCTCTGAGAAAATGTAGATTCAATATATATGTGTCACAGGCCACCCCATGACAAAAAGCCTAAGTTGTTCAGTGGACATGGTCTGAATGATAATAGTTTTGATTCTTTCTGCCATTGCTCACCATTTAACTTTTCTTTTGCAGGGGTGGGGGGTGGTAATGGGTCTTGAACCCAGAGGTATTTTACCATTAAGCTACATCCCCAACCCTTTTTGTTTTTTGAGACAGAGTCTCCCTAAGTTGCTGAGAGTCTTGCTAAATTTCCAGGATGATCTCAAACCTGAAATCCTCTGGCCTCAGCCTCTTGAGCCCCTGGGATTACAGGTGTGTGCTATTGCACCATTTAACTTTTGATAACAAAAATTACCTCTTCAGTTCATAATCACAAAGTGATTGCCTTTGTATATGAAGTTCTATATTTGATAGGTTTTGAGTGTTTACGTTAAATATTTCTCAAAATTGAAATTGCCTCTTTGGTACATAAGGACAACCTGGCTTTTGAAAGAGATTATATTTACATTTATTTTTGCATCTGCTAATTTCAATGTTTGTCAATATCATTGAATACACATTTGTCAGGTGATATCCAGCAAAAACTGAGGATGGAAAGCTGGAGAGTTTGTTTGGAGGTTCTAAGCAGAGCATCTATCTATTTGGGGATATTGAGAGAGGATATGGGAAACAGTTGTTTTGTGAAGGATGCACATAAACAAGTGAAGAGAGAAGGGCTCTGCTGGTGAGCCAAAATGAGAATCTCTATACCTTGCTGCTGGCTGTTGCCACCATTATACCCTCTTTAATGAAGGAGGTTTTAGAAAATGAATTGAGGTACAGCACGGATTGCTAAATATACCAGAGCAATAGCTTTTATATCCATAAACTGGAAAGAATAAAAACTTGCTGAAGATTGTCTTGGATTGTATGTTTGCATAGATAGGTATCTACAGATACATGGGGTAAGCAGTTAGGTAACTATTAGAATGGTGGCTTATGTTTAGTAAGTACGATTTAAGTGTTAAATTTTTATTATTATTTATGATAATTTAAAAATATTGTCTTATTAATATATGTCCTTTGATAGTGGTGATTTGCACATTTTTAGTATAAAAGTATATTTAAATTTTTTTTTTTTTTTTTTTTTTATGTTTTCAAAGGTATTGCTTCATGTTAAGGTTTGGATCTAAAATTTCCCCTGAAGACTCATGTTTTCAGAGTTGGGGCTTTTGGGGAGTGATTGGATTATGGAGGCTCTGACCTTATCAGTGAATTAATTCATTGATGGCTGAATAGACTCCTGGAAGGGAGACCTATTTGGAAGAATTAGGTTGCTGGGACCATGCTTTGGAAAGATTTAGCTTCTCTCTGGCCCCTTCCTCTCTCTCTCTCTCTGCTTTCCAACTGCTGTGATCTGAGCAGCTTTTCTCCACCATGCTCTTCCAACATGTTCTGTTTCACTTCAGGCCCAGAGCAATGGAGCCAGCTGACCATGGACTAAACCTCTACAACTATGAGCCAAAATAAATCTTTTCTTCTCTAAGTTGTTCTTGTCAGGTATTTTGATCACAAGGACGAAAAGTTAACACACTTCATGACAGAAATTTGGCTGTAAAAGACCTTGTTTCTGGCTCACTACAATGAAATCCTAATCTGCTCATTATTTTTGGGAAGGCTCAAAGACTGCAGAATATGCAAAGAAAACCTTTGAATCTTTTTTTTAACCTTTTGTTTTTTTACCTTTAAATAAATATTAGCAAGTCTGATCACAAGGAAGAAGAGAGCAGTAAAATTCCAGATCACAGTTCCTTCCCTCAGGGTATTAAAAAAATTCTATTTCGAATAAATACTTTAAAGGGGTACAATTATTTTTGCTTTGGCTAGGAAATTATGTCAATGTTGTTTTTTTTTTAAAAAAAATTTCCTCCCTTTTTCTATTGTGTGACTATAACTTGCAACTTTGTTCTTTCCAACTTATCAACTTTATTTTTCTTTTATGGAATTCTAATCATGTGCTTCCATGTTCTGATCAGAACTTTTACTTTTCTGCTATTCCTCCAGACCACTTCATGAAATTTGAACCCTGACATTTCAGACTGTAAATATAGATTTTTCTCTATCAGAAAGAAATTATTGTGTATTTTATATCTTATACCGATTTTGAATTCAAATGACTCTTTAAGGAATCCATACAGGTGGTGCAAAATGACTGAGTTAGTCAGTGTGATTGGCCTGCTTGGAATTACCTTCAGGATTAATCTACTTGCTAATATTTGTCTTTATAAATATTTGATGGTGATGGTGTTTAGAAGTCACATATGTGGTACGTAATTTAAGAGTAATATTTTAAAGTCACTTGTCATTTTTTTCCACCCATGGATGCAAGATGCTTAATGTTTCGGTTTTTCTAAAAATTCTAACAGTTTTTGACAGAGCAGGTTTTATCAATGGAAACAAAAGTTGGGCAAATTATGTAAGCACAATAACCTGGAACTTGTGTATTTAATGGAAAGGATATGTCCTTTTTATACATACAACTTCATTCTTGGGTATCTTTGGTAATTTTTTAGGTTTCTATGGACTATATTTTATCTCCCAGGATTCAGGGCTATCTAAAACGTGGAAGCAACTTTTCATAGCTATTACTTAAAAATTAAATAATTTAAACCCATTATTTAATTATTAATTGTCTTTTAAAAGTATCATTTTAAATAGTCTTTTTGATTAGACATATGGTAATGGATGTAATGATGATAATCAAATATAAATGACTGCTTTATATTGACTGATTGCAGATTTGGGTTTGAAACAACCCCTTAGCCCTGACTTTCCAATTGATAGCACTCTGATTTTAATAATGCTGAGTCCACTATGAGGAAAAGAAGATTTATATGTGTCAGAAAGGGATAATAAGGTAGAAGGGGCTTCTAATCACTTTTCATTTGACCTTTTTAAGGTTGGCAATTATATTTATATTTTTTATTGTTGTGTGTGATAGTTTATTTTAGAACATACTATTTCTAGGGCTGGGATGGAGCTCATTTCTTTTGTACCATCTGTAAGGCCCTGGGTTTGATTTTCAATATCACAAAAAGAGAAAGAAAAAAAAAAAAAGAAAGAAAAAAGAAAAGAAACATACTATTTCTATTCAGCAGACTTTTAACAGCCTACAAGACCTGAAGTACAAATTTCTATGATGTAACATAAAATGATCAGAACAAGAACACTATTTTAAGTAGAACTGTGAAAATGCTATATTTGAGGCAATGTTACCAAAACAATTTTGGTAATAAATACTTCCCTCATGGCCAAATTGGGAAAAAATAAAAAAATGGAC
The DNA here is from genome assembly GCA_020662805.1 of Glaucomys volans. NCBI lineage: Eukaryota > Metazoa > Chordata > Mammalia > Rodentia > Sciuridae > Glaucomys > Glaucomys volans. The sequence goes on from JAJEJO010003543.1 coordinate 114,453, forward strand.
CTGACTTACTATATTTTCTCTCTACTTTTGGGTCAGATTCATTTCTTTTTTCAAGGCCCAGGTCCAGCAGGTGCCCTAGAGGCAAGTCCTCAATTGCTGTGTGGACTTCAGTTTTTTCACTCAGCCTCTGGGGTTATGTTATCTTCAGACTCATTTCTGGCTAACGTTATACTTTTGGGGTTGAGAGCACTCTGGCAAGGAAAAGGAAAGCATTCTACTTGTGTGGATTTATTTTCATTGCTAGTTTCAAACACTGTAAGCATACTCTCTGGCAGCTCTTTTCAAAATGGGAAAGGAAGAAAAACTGTGCAAGAGTCAAAGAAATGCAACCACAGAGGGAGCCTGCATTCCTTGTCGCTCTGTGACTTGGGATCCAAGCAGAGGAAATACTGTTTCTCTGCGAGACAGCATTCTTTGCCCACTGATCCCCAATTCTTTGTCCCCTGTTTATCCCCTTCCATCACCAGCCCTTTGCCAGTATATCACCTGCCTTTCACGTGCAGATCGTTTGCTGACCACCACCTACTTAGCACCGTTGCCTGTTTGCCAGTCCATCTCCCGCCTTTAGCCTGCACGTTGCCGGCCACCCAATGTCCACCTGCAGACCGCCCATGGGGCACCTGCTGCTGTTGCTGCCTGGAAGTCCATTGTCAGGGTACCCACAGGTTTCGTTATATGCAGTTGCTGCCATCTTGGGATACTGGCTAGGGCCTGGGAGTCCAGGGCCAAAGGCCCTGCAGGTTTGCTGCAGCCACACCCACCATCTTGGGTCATAGCTACCTTAGTCTGGGGACACTGGCCAGGACCTGGAAATACATTGTCAGGGTACCTGCAGGTGTGGTTGTAAATGAGGTCTTCCTGATGGGTGTGCTAGTGGCTGCCATCTGGTGGCCTCTTTGCAGGGTTGCTGCTTTGTGTGAACTCATCTGTGGTGGTCTCTCTGCCAGTTGGAATGGCATTGAGATTGTGAGACTGCATTAAGGCAGAGTCTGGGAAATCTGAAATCAGGCCAGTCAGATTGCAGCTGGGTCTGTGTGGGCCAGTCTGGGCTTGACAAGCCCCTGGAAAACTGGACACTGGAGGCAGTTCCCTGGAGGAAAACAGGTTGGAGAAACTGGAGAATACTGGGCTCCCTCCAGCTCAGTGAGTCCTGAAGTGTGAGGGGACAGAAGGGGCCAGCTACAACAGGTGGGAAGATGTGCAAGGGATTTTGCTATTGGCTCCCTCAGCCAATCTGTCCATCACTCACTGGACTGGAGCTATCATTAAACTTCAGACAATCCCTCCTATTGGTGGAGAAGGGAAACTTCAAAAATTTTGGAAGCCAATAAAAGCAATCGGCAATTTTCCATAGAGACTTTCCTTCTTTCCTTTTGTCCTCCTTCTCTCTCTCACACTTCTACCATCTCTGGATCCAAATATTTTTCATGCATCAATTGATTGAAGAGTGGGATATCAGAATAGTATATAAGAGCTTGGTTGTGTATTCTTATATTTTTACTTTTACATCTTTTATTTTTTTTGAAAAATCTGTATGTATTTTTTCTGTCTTATCTGTCTCCCTGGATTCTCTTTCTCAATTCTCTCATACTTACAGCGAACCTCTATTAATTCCTCCTTCACTCTTACTATAAATTTTTACCTCTATCTTCTCATTCTCCCTCATACTACTACACTACTACACTACTTTTGTTCCCTCTTTGTCCATCATTTGAAATGGCAAACTCTTTTAGCAAACTTATTTATATTGTAGATAATAATTGAACATATGATTTCTGTTTATTGTGACAAAACTGTAGACACCTTAATAGGAACTATTCAGTTTAAGGTTGTATATTGTTTGCATTGGGTGCTGTTAATCTTGGTCTCTCCCTTAAAGGTGAGGTACTAGAAGTCTTCAGGGACACTATAAGATTACAGAGTAGAAACTGCACTGCCTCAGATACATATCACTAGATGGGAAGACACAAACAACAAAAAACAAGGAAACAAAGCACCTCAAACAAACCAAGATGTTCCAACAACAGAATCCGTGGACAACACAGTAGAAGAAATGTCAGAGGAATTTAGAATGTATATAGTTAAGCTGATCTGTGAAATAAAGGATAATGTGAGAAGTGAAATCAAAGAGAAAATACAGGAAGCGAAAGATCACTTCAACAAAGAATTAAAGATTGTGGGGGAAAAAAAAAACAAGCAGAAATTCTCAAAATGAAGGAATCAATAAGCCAAATTATAAAATCAACAGAAAACATCACTAATAGACTAGACCACTTGGAAGACAGAATATGAGGCAGTGAAGACAAAATATATATACTCTTAAAAATAAAGTTGACTATACAGAAAGGATGATAAGAAACCATGATAAGAACTTCCAAGAAATATGGGCTAACATGAAAAGACCAAATTTAAGATTTATTGGAGTAGATGAAGGCATGGAGATACAAACCAAAGGAATGCACAATATTTTCAAAGGCATAATATCAAAAGATTTCCAAATCTAAAGAATGAAATGTAAAATCAACTACAAGAGGCTCACAGGACCCCAAATGTACAAAATTACAGCAAACTGACATCAAGGCACATTTTGATGGGAATGACTAACATACCAAATAAGGATGGAATTTTAAAGGTTGCAAGAGAAAAAAATCTACTTACATATAGGGGAACCATTTAGGATTTCAGCTGATTTTTCAACCCAGATACTCAATATCAGAAGGTTCTGACAACATACTTCAAGTTCTGAAAGAAAATGGATGCCAATTGAGAATTTTATATCCAGCAAAACTAAGCTTCAGATTTGAAGATGAAATAAAAACTTTCCATGACAAACAAAAGCTAAAAGAATTCACAACTAGAAAGCCTTCACTATAGAACATTCTCAGCAAAATATTTCATGAGGAAGAAATGAAAAAGAAAGAAAGAAAGAAAGAAAGAAAGAAAGAGAAAGAAAGAAAGAAAGAAAGAAAGAAGCAGCAAAGGGAGGAACTACACTAAAGGAAAAACCAATCAAAGGAGAAACTAAGTCAAGTTAAAAACCAAAAGTAAACCAAAATTAGTAGGAATACAAATCATATCTCAAAAATAATCCTGAATGTTAATGTCCTAAACTCATCAATCAAAAGACATAGGCTGACAGATTGGATTGAAAAAAAAAAAGACCCAACAAGTCAAGAGACTTATCTCCTAGGAAAACGCATTCATAGACTGAAGGTGAAAGGTTGAGAAAAAAACATATCACTAATGTGGACTTTGTAAACAAGTGGGGGTTTCCATTCCCATATCAGATAAAGTGGACTTCAAGCCAAAGTTAGTCAAAAGGAATAAAGAAGGACATTTCATCCTACTAAAGGAAAAAATGCATCAACAAGACATAACAATCATAAATATATATGTCCCAAACAATGGAGCGTCTGCATACATCAAACAAACCCTTCTCAATTTCAAAAATCAAATAGCCCAGAGAACAATAATACTGGGTGACTTTAACGCACCTCTCTCACCACTGAATAAGTCTTTCCAAACAAAAACTAAACCAAGAAACTGTAGAACTAAATTTAGACTTAATGGACATATATAGAATGTTTTATCCATCATTGAGTGAATACGTTCTTCTCAGCAGCATATGGATCCTTCTCTAAAATAAGCCACATGTTATGACACAAAGCAACTCTCAGCAAATACAAAAAAATAGAGATACTACCCAGAATTCTATCAGATCATAATGGAATGAAACTAGAAATCAACAATAAAATAAAAACTAGAAGCTACTCCAATACTTGAAGACTAAAGAGCATGTTATTGAGTGATGAATGGAGAGCAGTAGAAATCAGGGAGGAAATAAAAAAAATACTTAGGGGTAAATAAGAACACTGGTACAACATATCAAAATCTCTGGGACACTATGAAGGCAGTGAAAAGTGGAAAGTTCATTGCATTGAGCTCATTCATTAAAAGATTAGGAAGTCAACAAATAAATGACCTAACATTACATCTCAAAGCCCTAGAAAAAGAACGAATCAATAACAACAGCAGCAAAAGACAGGAAATAATTAAAATCAGAGCTGAAATCAATGAAATTGAAGCAAATGAAAAATTAAAAAAATTGACAAAATTCAAAGTTGGTTCTTTGAAAGAATAAACGAAATTGATAAACCCTTAGCCACATTAACAAACAGAAAGAAAAAGAAACCCAAATTGCTAAAATTGATGATGAAAAAGGAATTATTATGACAGACACTACTGAAATATAGAAGATAATTAGAAACTATTTTGAAAATTTATACTTCAACAAAATAGAAAATCTCAAAGATTATCAGCAAATTTCTAGAGACATGTGAACAACCCAAACTGATTTCAGAGGATATATACAATGTAAACTGTTCAATTTCAAGCAATGAATATGAAGATGACACTAAAGCCTACCAAACCAAGAAAAGCCCACCACCAGACAGATTTTCAGGCAAGTTCTACAAGACCTTCAAGGAAGAAATAACACCAATATTCCTCAAATTATTCTATGAAACAGAAAAGGAGGGAACCCTTCCAAACTCATTCTTTGAGGCTAGTATTACCCTGATACCAAAACCAGACAAAGACACATCAAAGAAAGAAAATTTCAGCCAAATATTTGTGATGAACATAGGCACAAAAATTCTCAAAAAAATTCTGGCAAACCACATACAAAAACATATTAAAAAGATAGTGCACCACGATCAAGTGGGGTTCATCCCAGAGATGCAAGGTTGGTTCAACCTATGGAAATCAAAGGTAATTCAGCACATCAAGAGACTAAAAAACAAGAATCATATGATCATCTCAATAGATGTAGAAAAAGCATTTGTCAAAATACAGCAACTTTCACGTTTAAAACATTAAAAAGCTAGGGACAGTAGGAGCATACCTCAGTTCTATGACATTCTTCATAAACTAGAAAAAAAATCATGAAATTCATTTGGAAAAATAAGAAACCCAGAGTAGCCAAAGCAATCCTTAGCAAGAAAAGTGAAGCAGGAGGCATAGATAGTAAAAGCTATCTCTGCTAAGTCTAAGGTCAACTTCATTCTATATGGAGATAAACTGAAAGCATTCCTCCTAAAAACTGAAACAAGACAGGGATGACCACTTTTATTCAACATTGTCCTTGAAACACTAGCCAGAACAATTAGAAGAAAGAAATTAAAGGGATACGTATAGGAAAAAAAAAAACTCAAACTTATCATAATTTGCTGATTACATGATTCTATATTTAGAAGATCCAAAAACTCCACCAGAAAACTTCTAGAACCAATAAATGAATTCAGCAGTGTAGCAGGATATAAAATCAATACCCATAAATCAAATGCATTTCTATACATCAGTGATGAATCCACTTAAAGAGAAATTAAGAAAACTATCCCATTCACAATAGCCCCAAAAGAAAAAAAAAAAAAAAAAGGGAAAGATCTCCCATGCTCTTGGATAGGCAGACTTAATATTGTCAAAATGGCCATACTGCCAAAAGTGTTATACAGATTTAATGCAATTCCTATTAAAATATCAATGACATTCTTCATGGGACTAGAAAAAACAATCATGAAATTTATTATTTGGAAAAATAAGAGACCCAGAATAGCCAAAGCAATCCTTAGCAAGAAAAGTGAAGCACGAGGCATTACAATACCAGACCTCAAATTATACTACAGAACTATAATAATAAAAACAACATGGCACCAAAATAGACATGTAGACCAATGGTACAGAATGGAAGACACAGAGACAAACCCACATACATACAGTTATCTCATACTAGACAAAGGCACCAAAAACATTCACTGGAGAAAAGATGACCTATTCAGCAAATGGTGCTGGGAAAAATGAAAAGCCATATGTTGCAAAATGAAATTGAACCTTTATCTCTCACCCTGCATGAAACTCAACTCAAAGTGGATGAAAGACTTAGGACTAGAACAGAGATCCTGAGCCTACTATAAGAAAAAGTAGGACCTTCACCATGATGGTCTAGGATATGACTTCCTTAACAAGACTCCTAAAGCACAAGAAGTAAAATCAAGAATCAATAAGTGGGATGGACTCAAACTAAAAAACTTCTTCTCAGCAAAAGAAACAATCAATAATGTGAAGAGAAAATCTGCAGATTGGGAGAAACTCTTTACCACATGCACCTCAGATATAGCATGAATCTCCAGGATATATAAAGAACTCAAAAAACTTAACACCAAAAAACCAAATAAGCCAATCAATAAATGGGCTAAGGAACTGAACAGGCACTTCACAGAAGAAGAATTACAATTGATCAACAAACCTATGAAAAAATGTTCATCATCTCTAGCAATTAGAGAAATACAAATAAAAACTAAGATTTCATCTCACTCCAATCAGAATGGCAATTATCAAGAACACAAGCAACAATAAGTGTTGGTGAGGATGTGGGGAGAAAGGTTCACTCCTACATGTGGTACATATACACAGTGGAATACTACTCAGCCTTAAAGAAGAATGGAATTTGGCATTTGTAGGTAAGTGGATGGTGCTGGAGAACATTATTTTAAGTGAAATGAGCAAAACCCAAAAAGCCAAAGGCCAAATGTTTTCTGATAAGTGGATGCTAAGCCATAATGGGAGGCAGGCAATGAAAGAACTTTGGATTGTGCAGAGGGGAGTGAGGAGAGGGGGTGTGGGGATGGGAAGGACAGTGGAATGAGATGAACATTATTACCCTGTACGTGTGTATGATTACACTGCCGTATGACTCTGCACTATGTGTCAAAATGCACTTTGCTATCATGTATAACTAATTAGAACAAATTTTAAAAAAAGAAATACAATCACAGGGTGGAACATGTCATTCAACCTTTAAAGAACACTTAGGATCTGGTGAGCCCTGGGTCTGCTGGGTGCTGTGACCCATCCCAGTGAAAGAGAAAATGTCCTCTAGCACCTCCAGTGTCAGGGAAGGAGAGCAGATAACATGACTAAATACTGATATTAATAAAGATAGGCATGCACAGTGAGGCACGATAGTTTACTGAATGAGAACGAAACAGCCTGAAATAACAAAGAGAATAGCCAAGGCTTATTGAACACTTCCCATGAACTCTTGTAAATGCTTTGCATAAATTTAATCTTTTTAATACTTCTTGCTGTGCTATTATAATTCCCTGGGGACACCGACATACTCAAAAATTGAGCAACAATAGACTTGTTCAGAGGAGATGCTGGGCACCAAATGCAAATAAGCCGGACCCTGAGTCCTTACTTTTTCTCTGCCTTGAGAATAACTTTCTCCAGGAGATGCTATTGCCCTTTGGTCCTGGAAGGTATGTCTAGGGAGGGAGGACAAGCATGAGTGTTTTAAGTAGCAGGCTTCAAAAATATAGCACAATAATAACTGATAACTGATGTTTCAAACCAGCAAGAGTGGTAAATCTTTAACCTCTCATTAAAGAAATATTAGAAATTTTCTGAGTAGAGCAGGTTTTAAATAGGCACATGAAAGGGGTAGGCAGCAATCCCCTGGATTGTGGATGTTAAATTGCCCTAGCTCCTTAGACTTTGCCTTCTCTTTGGCGATTGGATGAGCTGGGTCCTAGCCAGTGTGGGACACTTGGGTAAGACAGAGGCAGGGGTTCTGGCTTAGGTTCTTTCAGAGTACTGAGACTTGGTTTTGTTTTTATGAATTATTAGAAATAATGTAGAACACTTGACTCATTTTGTGTAGAAAATTGAAACCCAGATGGGCTATGTATTGACCATTCAGCAGGATAGCCATGGTGGAAACCTGGTTCCCTAAGTCCTCATTCAGAACTATTTCTACTGCCATTTGTTCATCTTGCCATCATGGCTGTTATCTTAATTGGTATGAGGTCACTTTTTATTGTGCTTTTACTTCCTGAGTGTGACCATGTTATAATAACATTGTTCCAGGTGATCTGACATTACCACAAGATTAAAACACAGATTGTCATTGCTATATTGTTGGGCATTTACATAATATAAAACTACAGAAAATACCCTTTTGGACTAGTTTTCTATTGTAGCATAACAAATGGTAGTGGCTCAAAACAAAACCCATTTGTTTGCTCAGACCTCTGTGGACCTGAAGTCTGGCAGGCTCTCATCAGGGTGTCTGTACCTGGGCTGCTACCTGGAGGCCCTGGGGAGGCATCTGCCTCTAGGTGCATTCAGGTTATTGGCGGTTTTCAATTCCCGCAGTCGTAGGACAGAGGCTCCTGTTCTCTTCCTGGCTGGTATTCAGGGTGCTCCTTAGCTGCTGCAGACCTCACTCTGGTCATGGTAGGTGTTCTTTTTATCTTGAAAGCCAGTCAAGGCCCATCAAATGTTTCTTAAGCTTTGAGTCTCTTGACTTCCTCTTCTGCCAGAGAAAACTCTCTTCTTAACTTTTAAAGTTTCCTGGGATTAAATCAGAACTACCCAGAAAAATCTCTTTAATTTCTCTGATTAATGAAGTAGTTTGATTAAATTATATGTTAATTTTATGTATGTAAGGTATCATAGTTATGTGCATGACATCTCATTATATTCGAAGTCACATCCTTGTGGGAAGAATCTTGGGATGGAACATCTTAGAATTCTTCCTATTATATCCTCCACAGTCTGAATCTGATGCATTAATTTATTCATTTTATACATTCACACACAAATGCACACACGGAGATTTTTGAAATATTATTTTTATATGATGTGTTATATTTTTCTCAAGAAGATTTTAACTGTGCCAGCATGGGTAGGCAATTAATAACATATTTTTAAATGCTTTATAGGTTTGGACTATCAAAGTTTGCTATTATTTCACTATATTGTACACAATATATGTTCATTATTGTAAAGCAATCAAACACTGTTCTAAAACCTATAGATCAGTGACAGCTTTATGAGGTGTGCATATTTGGAATATATCCTCATGCTTGGAAGTGGAGACAATTTTAATATAATATTAATATAACCATTGGAATATGGATGTACCTGATGTATGTTCCTGCCAATGTTTTGGAAGGTGGAGTTAGCAAGATAGGAAAGTACTTTTAAAAACTTTCACAGCACATTGGTAATATATGAAAACCCATGGAAATACACAAAAGTAACTTTTTTAATTGTAAGAAGAAACTATTTGTGTGACTATAAATGGTTGAGTTATAAGAAAGTCTCAGCTGGAAATATGTAGATACTATGGTTACCCAATGAATGAGGCTTTAGTAATATCTGAAATTCCAGGAAAATAGAAACAGGAAAGAAAATAAGAGAAATGCCATATAGGGCTGGGGTTGTGACTCAGTGGTAGAGCACTTGCCTAGCATGTGTGAGGCACTGGGTTCAAATCTTAACACTGCATATAAACAAAATAGAGGTGTCCTGTCCATCTACAACTAAAATATATATAAAAAAGACAAATGCCATACAGTACCTAAATTACCTCTAGAAATAAATCACACTGTTGTGTCTAGCAAATTTAAAATTTCTTTATTTTCCACCTGAAATATTGAGACTTTTTAACTCCTCTAGGAGTAGAGGTTATTTTGAAACTTTCAAAATATAGGAAATTCCTTGGGGATAGCTCTGAAAAATATGACTCTAAGCCATCATGTTGTCAGGTTTTACTTTTAACTCCATGAAAAATTTTATCCAAAGTTTTTTCATTGTGTGCAGAACTTTGAATTTAGGTGTTCCCTTAAAAATACAAAGATTTTCAAATCAAAATCTGATCATATTACAGATTATATCATATTCCAGATTACAGTTCCTAGTTTTGAACTATTTTCTGAAACATACAAGAAATACTGGAGCATTTGCCCATGTACAAAAATGCTAGAACCTGGAAGATTTGCAGTACTGTGAATAAGAACCACCATCATCGTTTGAGTGAACATTAAGGTCTAGATTTGTTTTGGGAAAGGTATTATTATTTTTCTCACTCTGCGGACAAGGGATTTAGTTCTGGGTCTGGGATTGAAACTTGAGTCTGCATGAGTCAAGAGCACCAAATTTTAACCCCTGTACTTTGCTGTCTCTTTATGAGTGACCAGTTCTCACATGGAGAAGCAGCTTCATGATTTCAGATTTACTCTTTACAGATCTGCTCTTCTCTGAAGGAGGCTGTAGGCCCTGACATTTAACAGGTGCCTTCCCATCAGGATGTGTATCTTCAGGAGCTGTCAGTTGAGGACTCATTTCTCAATGAGCTGAGCAAAAGGAGCTAAAATATTAGCAGTTGGCAATATTCAGAAATTACTGAACTTTCTGCTTTAAAGGCAGTTAGATAAGATTTTCCAAAGAAATGCAATAGCGATTCTAGAGTATCTGGTTCTGCAATTGTAGCTTCAGCTGAATTCTGCTCCTAGTCAATTTATCAGGTACATTTTAGTCAAAACCTTTCCTGTTTAGTTTATTGAAGACCAGGGAAAGGGATCTCTCCCAAATGCCAACACCTGCTGACTTCCAGGTTGTAAGCCCTTGCCTTTTGGACTTTGCTTTGTTTGTGTTTCCTATTTCTGGCCTATTCTCTGCTTTGGTAATCGCTGGTGTCTTTGCCCTTTAGCTTTAGTCTTGCTGTTGCCATGTGGAGAGGCTGGGTGATTGGCAGCTTGTAAAGAGAGGCAGCACCTGGGGCTCAGAAGACCATTTTTGTTGCACAATGACTCAACGGGTCATCGCTATTCGGCAGCCAAAAAGAAACAGTGAATTTCAAAATGGTGGAGTTTTATTCAAAAGTCATTTCATAACTACTTAGATATCATATTTGAATGTGGCTGTAATGGAAGATCCTCATAGTGTGTGTACGTGTGTCTGTGTGTACACATGTGCATGTGAATTTATGTATGTATATTCCACTAGAGTCAAAAGGAAAATGAAGAGGACACCTTTGGAAACCTCCTTGCTTTCTTTTCTCTTTCCATTGCCAGTAGGAGATAGAGATTTACTAGGTATTTCTCCAGTAGATGAGTCATTTATGCTTTTCAATTAGTGTGCTTGTTTCATTTAAAATGAATGCATACTTGTGTAGGGGTGACTATAGCTGCCTCTACCCATCTTAGTCCTTAATTGCGATATTCCACTGGGTCTGGGAATCAAAGTAACACAAAACTGATTAGCAGATGGAAAGTATGTAAGTTTTATTAATTTTTAGAAATACATGGGGGATATTCGCAAGAGATATGTATTCAAAGGAATTACCAAAGCAGGAAACTCTTATACTTTTTTAGACAAAGAATGATAAATATTGTAAAGAAATGACAAGACAAAGGAATCTGGGTTAGAGGTAGTAAATTCCAGGGGTATCACTCTGAGATATGGAGGGGTGTAAAGCTAGTGGAGGAATAGGGTTATTTTAGGTAGTTTGTATGGATCTATTTCATCATCAATTTGAAGTCACTGGTGATGGGTTATCTTCTTGTGTTGGTAGAAGGGATCTCTACCATCTGGGAGGGATCTCTCAGGAATTTTTACGGCCTCTATGGGTAAGAGAGAAGTTCAGATATCCCTTTCTGCAGTGCTCCCCTTCATATGCCTTCAGCTCAAAGTATTTATGTCAAAGAGGTATATTTTAGGGAGGTATATTCTGATTTTCTTTACTTGCTGCAGCTGTCTTATACTGAAAATTTGAACATTAGCGATAAAACAAAGTCAACAGTCAGAGGGTTCTGTATCACTAACATTTGGTGCATTTCCATTCATACTTATTGATCCAGAAGTTGTTATATTTTCAGTTCTCTTTCTTTTTGCTTCCCAGCCACTATGTGCCATGTGCGAAAATGAGATGGAAAATATAACATTCTTTTTGGTATTGCTGTTTCCAGTAGCAGCTAGAGAATGAAGAAATGTCCCATTTAACAGAAAAGTTTCATACTGGAATAATGCAATTCTGATTTTGAAGTTAACTAAAACAGGTTGACAGAGTGACTGTATGTTCTATGTGCCCTGTTTTGGGGGGTACCTACTGTTAATCTTTTGCAAATTAAAATGACCAAATATACAGTATCATATGTCATTTGGTTTCAAAAGCTAAGTAATTTCAAATTAATATGCTTTTGAGTTTTATGTGCATTTATTTAATTTAAAATACTAAGGGAGATGGGGATGGCCTTCGGCCAAACTGTCAAACTGGTGAATTATGCATTTGATTTATTCCTCTTAAACTTTCCCAGGGATTCTCATTAAAGGTCCAATTTCCCTGCCCTTCTCAGAGCCTCTTTTCCTTTCAGATATTATATATAAATACATTTGGCCTTTGGTATCCATAGATTCTGCATCCTGTATATTTAACTTGCTGCTGATGGAAAATACAAAACAAAAAAATACAACTGTACTGAACATTTACAGAGTTTTTCTTCTAGTCATTGTTCCCTGAACAATATAGAATAATAGTTATTTACATAGTATTTACATTGTGTTGGATTTTACAAGTAATTTAAAGATGATTCAAAATATATGGGAGGATATGCAAATACTATCTCATTTTATATAAGGAACTTGAGTAGATTTTGGTATCCATGGGGGTCCTGGAGCCATTCTCCCACGCATACTAGGGGATGATTTGTATAAACATAGATAGTAATATAGATGTGAATATAAATGCGTGTATATTTTTTCCATAGGAATATTTTTATCATTTTAGTTTCTATCTCCTTCTTCTACTATTTTGAAGAGAAGTTGTAGTGGGAATTACACCTTGGATGGTCCCAGAGGGAGCTTTGGGACCACTCCACATACATAACTCCCTAGTCCCTTCCATGTGCAGCTGTTTTAACACAGGCATCTTAGAAAAGTTCTGGAAAACATCTGTGCAGATTGGTTTGAATGCATGATTTCCTGGAATGTGAGACTCAGAATGTGTGCATGTCTGAGCCTGAGATTATGCAAATACATCCAAAGGCACAACCTAATACCCTGCCTTAATTTCTTCAGACTAATTCAGTTCAGACATAGGCTAACCCCCATCTGCTGAATGCTACCATGTGTGGATTACAGATAATCTTTGTAGGCTGGCCATGTGAGGGCCTTTGATTTGATAGTGAGTGGCAGTCTCTGGACAGAGTCCCTGGCATGGAGAAGGAGGGCAGTGAGTGACTTACACGGACATGCACATGAAGGCATCATGTTCATACTTCGCAGTGATAGCCATTCTGTGCTGCCATTATAATGCTGTTATAAATTGCTGATGAGCTAAAACATGAAGGAACAAGGAGTGAGTGCAGAGGGCTGATCTGAAAGTCATGTGGAGATTTTCCATCTATAAAATTATATCTTTGCTTTATTATGTGTTATAAATGTGGTGTCCCAGTGAATCTTCATCACTGGCAAAATATGTTGCAAGGAGGTTGTTACAGCTAATCCCTAAATCTGTCATCAGTTCAAACTTAGAAGAGAGACTGGCAAAATCTCACACAGGAGAAACTAATGAACTAAATTCCTGTTTCTGGATGAGATTTCATCCCACAGCTAAATCCATATAGGACTTTGTGACTCCACTTCTGTGCTTTCTCCTCCATTCTTTTTCCAGATTTACTGACTGGACTCTCTACGTTGATTATGCTAAAGGAAGTAATTTTGCTCTGATTGATTCTGAGATACACATTTCAATAGAAAACATGATCCAGTCTGTCATTATAGAAAAAAACAGATTTATGCCCACAATACTTAGATTAGATGAAACCAGTTGCAGATAATATTGTCTATTTATTGTTTCATGTAATCTGCACAGAGAATTTGACAAAAATAACATGACAGTTTCTTCTTATGTTAACTGAAGAGCAGCAAAAAAGTCTTAAGGTTTTTTTTTTTTAAATAGTAAAAGTGAATTCTCTTGCAGTTCACAAAAAGAAAAACAAAACAAAAAGAAAGGATGAGGACAGATATACTATTTCATGTTGTTCTGTTAATGGGGATTTGTAGAATTTACAACATAGAGATTAACTGGAAAATCTTAAGGAAGAAATTCCCTAAGCATGTCTGATTTAGGTCACTGGAAAAGGTGTAAAAATATGTGTTTGATTTTTAGTGAACATAGCAGTATTAAGTAAGTTTTTTGAGGTTCAATTATGAAATGAAATTAGGAATATATAAAAGTAAGTCCTTTTATTCAAAGATGACCAATAATGAGAGAAATTTAAATCGTTTGTTTAGATATTTATATCTGTCATCTTGTACTTTTTAAGTTTCTATATTGAGAAAGTTTCTCTTACCAAAAGTTACTTCCAGATTGTTTTGCTCTCTGAGGAGCCTCATATGTACTTACTTTTGGGGGATACTTTTAAGTTTTTCTCCAATTTTTGTACTATCTCATATTTTTAAAGTACCGGCAGATCATTCTCATTTCCATAAAATTTGTACATATGAAAGATGTGAAAAATTCTAAAACTAGTTTTTAAAATAATTTGAGTTAATTTATAAATTAACTTTTATGATACAATGATCTGATCAAAACAATTGTTGGAATAACAGAATAGAAACCATAATTGGTGAATTATAACCAATAAACACCAGAATAATTGGTGTTTATTTTGTTGCTTTTAGATTTACTGATTCTCAAAGAGAAAGTCAATTCTTTCAATTTTTTAAATTTTAAGACAGATTAATTGTACACTTTTGGGGCACAATATGATGCTTTGACACATGTATACAATACAAAATGATTAAATCAGAGTAATTAGCATTTATAGAACCTCAAGCATTTATCATTTCTTTGGGGTGAAAAATTCAAAATCCTCTCTTCTAGCTATTTTGAAATATTCAATACTATATTGCTAAACTTAGTCACGCTACTGTGCAATAGAACACCAGAACTTATTCTTCCTGTTTAATTATAGGCTGCTTGAAAGTCATTGCTCACTCACTCTGCAGGCAGTGAAGAAAACAGGAAAGTGTGTGACTGCAGAGGAGTTATGCTGAGCACAGGCACTGAGGTTCACTCCCTGCTCCTCAGGGCCTTTTCCCTCCAACTGGAGAGCTGGGGCAGAGAGGGTGGGGCAGAGAGTTGGGGCAATTGGTACTCTACAAATTGAATAACTTGGATGATGCTTAGGCTGAGACCAGACCAAAGATAATGATGGTCTCCTAGTTGAAGCCCTTGTTCACCTAATCAATGACTAATTCAGATAGCCCCTTGGTGCAATGTCAAGTGAGGCAAGTAAGACTCTGACTCCCAGAAGTTTGCATTTTAGTGGGTGAGACTGACAAATAATAAGTACAAACTGCATAGATGGTAAAATAAATATGTCATTATTAATTCTATGAGGAAAATAGAGGAAAACAGGCACAGTCTGAGAAGGTGACATTTTAATTCAAGTATGTCTGTGAGGAGCTGCTAAATCATATAACGTGTGTATGACCACATTATCTCTTATTGATTTCTTAGTAGCATCCAATGCTAATAACCACTCCATTCTTGAAAGCCTTTCTTTCTTGCAGATTTTCCTTTTATCTTTGCAAGCTTGTCTTTCTCCTGCTCCTTAATCTGGCATTACCCTGCACCATCCCTTCCCCTCTTTATAAGATCCCAGGAGTACCTCATGTTTTTC
Organism: Glaucomys volans; assembly: GCA_020662805.1. Lineage (NCBI taxonomy): Eukaryota > Metazoa > Chordata > Mammalia > Rodentia > Sciuridae > Glaucomys > Glaucomys volans. The sequence continues at coordinate 129,986 of JAJEJO010003543.1, forward strand.
TTCTCTGCAGCCACTTTCTGTATACCAGTGACTCAGATTTATGTCTCTAGACCTCATCTTAGTCTTGAGACGCGAACCACTGTATTTATACTTTGATGCTGTGAACCCTCTCAAATATGTTACCTCCCAAACTGAACTCATGACCAGCTATGATCAAACATCTCCCTCTCCCTCTGGCCATATTTTCTTTCTTGGTGGATGGTGATTCGACCCTCTGGGAATTCAGACCTGAAACTTGGGTCTAATCTTTGTCCCCATATTCAGTTCCTTGTCAACTATGACTGATTTCACCTCTGATCTTTCAGGTCATTTTTCTTCCTACCTATGGTCTTAATTTGGGTCCTTGCCAAGCCTCCCTTAGCTTAGTGCACTGACCTTGTATGTCAGTTTCCCTGTGTTCTTACAGAAACACCACACAAATTGGGCATTCTGAAGACAGCTGAGTTAAGAGACTATTATGAATATTTGAACATGGCGTATAGAAACACTAGGAAAAAATACAATATCTGAGATATCTTGGTTCATAGGCTGGGTGACTCCTAAACAACAGAAATTTATTTCTCAGTGCTGGAGGCTGGAAGTTCAAGATCAGGTGCCAGTATGGCCAGATTCTGGTCAGGGCTCTCTTCCAGGTTGCAGACTGCTGACTCCTCTTCATCTCACATGGCAGACTGGGGAGGGATATCTCTGGTGCCTCTTTCACGAATACACTGATCCCATCATAAGGGCTCCACTTTCTTGACCTGATCACCTTCCAAAATCCTAAGATTATCCTAATATTATCTCCTCGGGCATTAGGATTTCAACATCGAAATTTTGATTAGATACATTCAGACCTTATCTCTATGCCTGGTAGATTTTTACCACCCCTAAAGGGACACAGAGCAAGAGCAAATGCCAGACAGAGACACAGAGGTGCAGAGACAGTGCTGTGGCATTGACCACTGGAGGCAGTCCGCTATTTGCAGATACATGGGAAGGGAGCCAGTGAGTAGATACCTTCATTTTGCTTACATTTTTCCCTTTGATATCCCACCACTGCTCCCCATTGCCTGAAGCCAACTGAAAACAGAGGACAGAGGAATCACAATTTTAGGCTGCAGGGGACAGTGCCAGGCAGGTCAAGGAGGAGTGCAAGCCAGGAGCAAACAAAGTCTCCAGCATGGTTTCTCTAATTCTAGCCACTTTTCACTGTCTTCCTTTATCTGCTTTCAATCTAAACAAACAAAACACCACCACCATTTTTGTCCTCTTAACTAGATTGATATTTGTGAATGCCATTAATCCATTGGCAAAAGGGTGCTAATGAATCCCAGTGCTTCCAGTTCAAGAAGGAACCTTCTAGCAGTGCATCCAAGGTCCTTCCTGACCTACCTCCCTTTGCTCCTTTCACTTTATCTTTCCCCACATTACCCTTCCCTTTTGCCCATAACTGACACTCTGATTTCCTTCTTAGATTTCTAAGCTTTTGAGGGCAGAAATTTTGTCATGTAACTTCAAGAACTGCCAATCACACAAATAAGTATCAGCTACATTTAAATATTTATTATAAAATATTCAAGACTCCTTAAGAGGTCTAAAGCAGTATAGTGACCATGCATGCGACCACCAATGCAGTTAGGAAACAAACCAGCAGTAAACCCGATTGCCTTCTTTCCTCATAAAGGTGATTGCTGTACTGAAATTCTTATTTTTCATTTCCATATATTTGTTTATGTTTCTACTAGGAAATAAATAACATCAATTTTGCATGTTTAAAATTTTTATTGTGATACTACACATCTGCTGATACTACTAATCAAAATAATTTGAGCGAACAGATGAATACATCCAAACAATTCGTCTTTAGTACCAACTCCAAAACTCAATGTGGTATGAAGAATTCTAAGATGATTCCCAATAACCTCCGTAGTGGGACTTCCTTTGAGTATAGGCAGGGTCTATGTGTATGATAGGATATCACTCATATTACTAATATTACATATATTTATTCATCACTCACTCATTTATACTCACAGTGAAAATAGATGTGCAATTACACTAACAGCAAAGTTGAAAGGATTTTTTTCATATTTAATGAAGATCCTTAATCAGTTAACTTTGAGCCATGTAAAAGGGAGATTCGCCCATGTAGGCCTGGTCTGATCAGCTGAGTCCTTCATGGGGACTGTAAGCAGTGGACATGCTCTCTCTGTCCTGGAAGAAACATAGCATGCTGTGAAGTGCCTACAGAGAAGGTGGTTTCTAAGGAGGATCTTAGTGCAACTGCAAGGTCCTGAGTTCTGATAACAACCCGAATGAATTTGGAGGATGATCCTGAGCTCTAGTTGAGATGCTAGTGCATGTGTGGACTGCTGAGCCAAGGAAGCTGAAATAACCAAGAGGCGTTGTTTTAAGCAACTGAATTGATGGCCATTTGTTACATAGCTATAGAATATATATATTTATTTATTCACCTTTCATTTTCTAATTACTTTAGAACATATCTTTTATTAAATGTCTTCTAGGAATATCTTCAAAAGATAAGAAAAAGGTCTACGTATTAACAATAATTATCTATTACTATTGTTGTTGAATACTATTAGAATCATAATAACAAGCATTTCATTTTTGCTAGTTTAAATTTTATTTGTAACATTTATTTATACTATTAGAAATAAAACATTTGCATTAATTTATTAAAAATGTAATCCATTTATGCCCAAGGCAGTGCATCATGCCAATAAAACTTAAAAACATTTTTTTTAAGTGCTGAAGATGAATTTATTGGCTAGAAGTAATAGTGTTTAACTTTGGAGAATGAAATGATTGATGTTCACTCAAAATAAATCAGAGGAAACTAATAAGGGAACAAGCACTTATTTTACTCTTTGTCATTTTTTTTAAGTAGGTTGGAAATAATGATCTAGAATTTATTATATTAATATATGATTCATAATCATTAGTATTAATTGCATAAATATTAATGTTAACACTAATCATTCACCTATTACTTTTCTCAAAAGAATAAAACTCTAAAAATGTAAACATTTGTTTCAAAGTTACTACAAATGGTGTGTCATTTGTTTTTAAACTTAAAGAGGAATAGACCTTTAAAGAGGCCTACAAAGAGGAATAGACCTTATATTTGCTGTGGGTTATGATGCAAGAAACTTTGACAAGCTTCTCAACTTGAATGTCAAGTTTGGTGGCACAAATCATAGAAAAATGGTATAATGTTTTCTATAAAGAATATATTTTAGAGCTATTTATTTATGAGACTCACAAAAATTCATTTGTGAACTGTACTCATTGGTATTTACTATTAATGGGGAGTAAATGGGAGGGAAATTTTGCTCACTTCTGGGATTTTGAGTGAGTAAGATAAATTGTAGTTTTTAAAGTGTTTATACTTGTTAAATCTCAGATATATTTGAATAGGAACTTAAAAACATTTTAATCTAATTAGAATCTGGGTGCCAGAGACTGATGGGATATAGCAGGCTTACAGAAGTTGAGAATTCGTCTCAAAAGGACCAATAGGTGGAATTTGTATTTATAGGCAATCATCCCAAGAAACCAAAGCTTTGGTTAAGACTTTGAATGATTTCTTTTAAAAAAATATTTTGATTCAATTTAAATTATTAAACTCATTCTTGGTGGCTAGAACTGAGTTTTAAAAAAGAAGATGCCAATAGTGTGTGACCTTGATACTTGTGCTCTTTAGGCAAATACTGACAAATGAGTAAAATAGGGCTTTAGGATATGGTGCGTGCCAGACATGCTCTCCCCATGGCCCTCCATAGGACTGGACCACGGCAACTGCCCAGGTGTGGTGGTGGTTATCTGGGGATGCCAGAAGCCTCTCTCTGTACCGGTAAGATGGTGAGAGCTTCCCCAATCCCATGAGGAAGATGCTGAAATAAAAGCTGCCACCTGGAGGAATTTCTTCTGGGAACTGAACGTACAATTTTGTTGCTCTTTTCTCTCTGACTGTCCCTGGATTTTCCCATGGCTGCCCACATTGTTCTTGCCCTTAGGATGACCTTTCCACCTGACTTACTGCCTGTGGCAGGTTTTGCCTTCGTTTCCCATTTCCCAGCAACTCCACTCACCTCCAGCGCCACGTGGGCCCATTCTGCTTGACTCTTGGGAGAAACCTGCTTCCAACCTCTGGATTCTTCCTGCTTTACTCCTTTCCTTCTTTCAAACACTCTCATCAGCCCTAATGTTTCATCTGTTAGAGGTGAGATGGCAAGTTATTTCAACACCCAGGTAGAGTCACTGTATGTCCCCTTCTTATTAGTTATTAAGATATCCTCCTGATGTTTGGAAAGTGAGGAGTTGAGAAACTGGAGACTATGACTGGGATCATTCTGCAGGACTCAGGCCCTAGGATGGTTGCTCTTAGAAAGGTGTGGTCCCCTCACCTCCTTAGGGAGCATTTGGAATAGTTCATCATCTATTGGTAGAGCCCAGGGGTGCTGCTACCCACCCCACAGTTCTCAGAACAGCACCCCTCCCTACATGGAATTGCCTGGCTTCAGATGTTAGTGGCACTGAGATCAAGGACCCTAGTTTAGGAGACATTATCATCAACTGGGCTTTCTGACATATCCTCCCAATGGGAACCCTATTTCCAGGCAATTCTTTACCATGAATCCACACCGTAATCCTTATCCTCTATAAATAACCATCTTGACTTCCTTCTAGCATTCTATTTTCACAGAAATTATCTTCTTTTAGTTCATTGGATTAGACAAAGGGGAATGAAGGGAAGGGAGGGAGATGAGAAAAGGAAAGATAGTAGAATGAATAGGACATAACTTTCCTATGCTCATGTATGAACACACAATCCGTGTAACTCCACATCATGTACAACCACAAGAATGGGATCAAAATTGGAATGGGTTGCACTCCATGTAGGTATAACATGTCAAATGCACCCTACTGTCATGTATATCTAAAAACAACAATAACAACAACAAAATAGATGCAGAATAAACAATTGGCAAAATGTATCATCCATTCAAGATATAAAAAGTTCATATCATATTGTAAACTCTCAACAAACTAAGAATGGATGGAAACTGCATCTTTGAAAAGCTAATTTAAAACATCATGTTAATGATGAAATTTGGAATGCTTCTCTCCATAGCAAAAAAAAAAAAAAGATGAGTACTGAGAATCCATCTGGTCCCAGGCTTTTCTTGGTTGGTAGACTTTTGATGACTTCTTCTATTTCATTGCTTGAAATTGATCTGTTTGAATTGTGCATGTCCTCCTGGTTCAGTTTGGGAGGATCATATGTCTCTAGAAATTTGTTGATGTCTTCAAGATTTTCTATTTTATTGGAGTATAGGTTTTCAAAGTAGCTTCTAATTATATTTTGTATTTCAGCAGTGCCCGTTGTGATATTTCCTTTTTCATCATGAATTTTAGTAGTTTGAGTTTTCTATCTCCTCTTTGTTTGTGTGGCTTTGTTTACTTTTTCAAAGAACCAACTTTTTGTTTTGTCAATTTTTTGAATTGTTTCTTTTGTTTCAATTTCATTGATTTCAGCTCTGATTTTAATTATTTCCTATCTTCTACTACTTTTGGTTTTGTTGTGTTCTTCTTTTTCTAGGGCTTTGAGATGTAATGTTAGGTAGTTTAGTTGTTGACTTTTTATTCTTTTCTTGAATGCATTCAATGCAATGAATTTTCCTCTTAGTACTGCCTTCATAGTGTCCCAGAGATTTTGATATGTTGTGTCATCATTCTCATTTACCTCTAAGAATTTTTTTTATCTCCTCTCTGATGTTTTCTGTTATCCATGCTTCATTCAATAGCATATTATTTAGTCTCCAGGTGTTGGAGTAGTTCTGTTTTTTTATTTTGTCATTGATTTCTAATTTCATTCCATTATGATCTGATAGAATACAAGGTAGTATCTCTACTTTTTTGCATTTACTAAGGTCTGCTTTGTGGCATAACATATGGTCTATTTTAGAGAAGGAGTCTTGTGCTGCTAAGAAGAAAATGCATTTGCTCGTCAACGAATGGAATATTCTATATATGTCTGTTAAGTCTAAGTTATTGATTGTGTTATTGAGTTCTATGTTCTTTTTTTTAGTTTTTGTTTGGAAGATCTATCCAGTGGTGACAGTGGTGTGTTAAAGTCACCCAGAATTATTGTGTTGTGGTCTATTTGATTCCTGGAATTGAGAAGGATTTGTTTGATGTACATGGATGGGCCGTAGTTTGAGCATAAATGTTTACGATCATTATGTCTTCTTGATTTATGGTTCCCTTAAGCAGTATGAAGTGACCTTCTTTATCCCTTCTGACTAACTTTGGCTTGAAGTCCACTTTATGTGATATAAGGATAGAAACCCCTGCTTTTTTACTGAGTCCGTGTGCGTGATAGGTTTTTTCCCGCCCTTTCACGTTTAATCTGTGGATGTTCTTTTCTATGAGATGAGTCTCTTGAAGGAAGCATATTGTTATTGTTGGGTCTTTCTTTTTAATCCAGTCTGCCAATCTATGCCTTTTGATTGATGAATTTAGGCCATTAATGTTCAGGGTTATTATTGAGATATGATTTGTATTCCCAGTCATCTTGGCTTAGTTCTACAAGACCTTCAAAGAAGAACTTACACCAATACTGCTGAAAGTATTTCATGAAATAGAAAAGGAGGGAAGCCTTCCAACTTAATCCTATGAAGCTAGTATCACTCTGATACCAAATCCAGACAAAGGCACATCTAAAAAAATAAAACTTTAGACCATTACCTCTGATGAATATGGATGCAAAAATCCTTAACAAAATTCTGGCAAATTGCTTACAAAAACATATTAAGAAGATAGTGCACCACGATCAAGTGGGGTTTATCCCAGGGATGCAAGGTTGGTCCAACATCCGGAAATCAATAAATGTAATTCATCACATCAGTAGACTTAAGGTTAAGAATCATATGATTATTTCAATAGATGCTGAGAAAGCATTTGACAAAATACAACACCCCTTCATGCTCAAAACACTAGAAAAAATAGGGATGGTAGGAACGTACCTCAACATTGTAAAGGCTATTTATGCTAAGCCCACTGCCAACATCATTCTTAATGGAGAAAAACTGAAAGGATTCCCTTTAAAAACTGGAACAAGATAGGGATGCCCACTGTCACCACTTCTATTCAACATTCTATTCTGGCTAGCTAGAAATGCTAGCCAGAGCAATTAGACAGATCACAGAAATTAAAGGTATACGAATAGGAAAAGAAGAACTCAAGCTGTCACTATTTGCTGATGACATGATTCTATATTTAGAGGATCCAAAAAACTCCACCAGGAAACTTTTAGACTGTAGTAAAATGTCAAATTTTCCCTTGAAGGAAGGTGATGCGATGGAGCAAAAAACCTCAGCCCTGGGAGAAAGGCTCTGTGACATGATCTCAGCTTTATTCAGAAAGCATACAAGTTTTTATATATGAGAGGAACCAATTAACAGAGTCATAAAATGTGAGGGCCTATGAGAGCAGTCCACCAGCCAGAAGTTGCCTAGTTGGCAAGGAGGAGGAGACGAAGGGATGGGTGAGACTCTCCTGAGTCATTGTTCTGCCCAGCGGGAAAGCCACCCAGGGGTGTGCCACCTGGGCATGATAGTTCTGGGTATTCCACAGGACTTTGCCTGACCACAGCCATGGAAAGGCAAATATTCCCAGGGGTTCTTCCTACATTCCCACATTAGACCTAATTAATGAATTCAGCAAAATAGGAGGACATAAAATAAACACATATAAATCAAATGCATTTATATACATAAATGATGAATTATCTGAAAGTGAAATGAGGAAAACAACTCCATTCACAATAGCCTCAAAAAAATTTGGGAATCAATCTAACAAAAGAGGTGAAAGACCTCTACACAAAAACTACAGAACACTAAAGAAAGAAATTGAGGAAGACCTTAGAGATGGAAAGATCTCCCATGTTCTTGGATAGGCAGAATCAATACAATCAAAATGGCCACACTTCCAAAGGTGCTATACAAACTTAACACAATTCCAATAAAAATCCCAATGACATTCCTCATAGAAAAAGAGAAAGCAATTATAAAATTCATCTGGAAGAACAAAAGACCCAGAATAGCCAAAGCAATCCTGGGCAGGAAGAATGATGCAGGTATCACAATTCCAGACCTTAAACTCTACTACAGAGCAATAGTAACAAAAACAGCATGGTATTGGCACCAAAATAGACAGATAGACCAATGGTACAGAATAGAGGACCCAGAGACAAACTCACATAAGTACAGTTATCTCATACTAGACAAAGGTGCCAAAAACATGCAATGGAGAAAAGATAGCTTCTTCAACCAATGGTACTGGCAAAACTGGAAATCCATATGCAGCAAAATGAAATTATCTTTAACCCTGTACAAAACTCAACTCAAAATGGATCAAGGATCTAGGAATTAGACCTGAGACCCTTCACCAAATAGAAGAAAAATTAGGCCTGAATCTTCATCATGTTGGCTTAGGACCAGAGTCCTTTAACATGACTCCCAGAATGCAAGAAATAAAAGCAAGAATCAATAAATGGTACAGATTTAAACTAAAAAGTTTTTTCTCAGCAAAAGAAACAACCAATAATGTGAAAAGAAAGCCTACAGAGTGGGAGAAAATCTTTTCCACACATACTTCAGACAGCACTGATCTCCAAAATTTATAAAGAACTTAAAATCTTTACACCAAAAATACAAAGGACCCAATCAATAAATGGGCTAAGGAACTGGGCAGACACTTCACAGAGGATGGTATACAGGTGATCAACAAATATATGAAGAAGTGCTCATCATCTCTAGTAATTAGAGAAATGCAAATTAAAACCACCCTAAGATTTCATCTAACTCCAATTAGAATGGCTATTATCAAGAATACAAACAATAATAAGTGTTGGTGGGGATGTGGGGAAAAAGGCACACTCCTACATCGCTGGTGGAGTTTCAAATTGGTGCAGCCACTCTGGAAAGCAGCATGGAAATTCCTCAGAAAACTTGGAATGGACCCACCATTTGACCCAGCTATCCCACTCCTCGGTTAATACTCAAAGGACTTAAAATCAGATTACTACAGTGATGCAGCCACATCTATGTTCATAGCAGCTCAATTCACAATAGCTAGATTGTGGAACCAACCTAGATGCCCTTCAATTGAAGAATGGATAAAGAAACTATGGTATATATACACAATGGAATATTACTCAGTCATAAAGAAGAATAAAATTATGGCATTTGCTGGTAAATGGGTGGAGTTGGAGAATATCATGCTAAGTGAAACAAGCCAAACCCGTAAAAACCAAAGGCAGAATGTTTTCTCTGATAAGTGGATAATGATACATAACAGGGGGTGGGGGTGGTGAGGCAGGGGGACAAGAGAAGAGTGGAGGAAGTAGGATGGTGTAGAAGAAAATAGGATGGGAGCAGGTGGGGGAAGGAAAGATAGTAGACTGAGACAGACAGTATTACCCTATGTATATATAAGATTAAATGAATTGTGTGAATCTACATTGTGAAAAAAAAAGATATATTCCTTGCTATATAATTATATCACAATGGGTTCTACTGTCATGTGTAATTGAAAAGAATCAATAAAAAAAAGTATTTCAAGGGGAAAAAAAAGCAGAGAAATATCACAGGCTGCAGGAGAGTGACGCAGATCTAAAGCAGTCAGGTCAGGAGAAGACCTGGGCCTGAGCTGGCACTGAGGTGGGCCCTGTGCTCATCTGTGAAGGGGGCCCAGCCAACAGCAGTGAGGATCGGGTTTCAGTCCTAGGGCCCCCAGGGCAGCAGCAGGAAACAGACCCTCCCCTGGCCTCCAGCAGGGGCACAGCCCCGTGACCCTTTGTACCCCAGCAAGACCCACGTCAGGCTTCCCACTGCGGAACCAGAAGGTCACACTCACACTGTTAAAGCTGCTAAGCTCAGACTCACTTTCGGGGGCAGTAGAAATGGAGCAGGTCCAGAGCCCAGCTCAGCCAGACCTGTGCAGCTGGCACCGGGGCCTGTGTCCAGATGCATACCAAGGTGTGCCTCAGAAGTGGCTTCTCTTTCACCTCTGTGCAACCCTCCCTGGTGTGTGGCCAGGGGACCTGCTCCACAGGGAGATCATGCTCAAGTCCAAGAATATGCACAGGACAAAGCAGTTCTGAAGGTCCTCCCTGTCTGAAGAAAGAGTGGGTGCCTGGTTCCTTCCTACCCTATGGACCTGTGTCCCCAGCTCTGCACAGCCCAGGCGATCTATTTCAGATGACCAGCCTGGGGCTCCTAAAGGCCCTTAGTCCTGACCCTATTTGTCTTTTGGACAATCTCAGTCTTCTGGAAAAAAGCAATATGATCACCACTCCCACCTCCCCTCCCTTCCTGTGCCCCACTGCCCTTGGGATAAGGTGACAGCCCCTGCCAGGTCCTGCCCCAGTAACCTCCCAGGCCCTGCCCTACACTGGCCACCTGTGACTGAGCTCCAGCATGTGACCTACTCCCAGGCCTGGTGCTCCTCATGCTCTACCCACCACAGGGCCTTTGCCCTTGCAGTTCCCTGAACTAGACTGCCACTCTCCTCACTGCCCCTGACACTCAAGCACCTGCTTCTTATCTCACCTCCTCTTCCCTCCAGGCCTTGGGCAGTTCTCTCCTGGCTCCCCACCCGCTCAAAAAGGAAAAACAGAAAGATGTGTACTCTCACCACTTGTGCTCAGTGTTATGCCAGGGATCCTAAAAATTGCAATAAGGCAAAAATAATAGGAATAAAAAGTGAAATAATTGGAATACAATAGGAAACAATAACAACAACAACAAAAGAAATTGTCTTCTTTTAATTCCAAATCAAGTGGGGGTCTCCAGATCAGTTTTTACTAATACTTTCTGTTTAACCAATGGGAAAGCTCAAACTCCAAAATATAATGAATTCAAGATTTATTCAGGGTTAGACCAAATGACATGTGTTATTAAACAGCATTTTCTTGCATTGCAATAGTCTATCTTTTGAGTTTGTCATTCATCCTTACAGAACCTCGAAAGCCTTAAGGACAATTTTATAACAAGAAGTGTCTGTCAGGATGAGATCTCTAGGGCTTTCAGGTTCATACTGGTAGAACTGGGAGAGGATCAGGGGACCTGGGTTAAGTGACTGAAGAGAGCAACTCATCTATTAAAGTATTTTGGTATTCAAGAATTACACAGAAAACAAGGTTCAATGCAGAGAGGAAGAACAATTTCCCTTGAGTCCCACTTAGCCAATCTCACTCTCTCTCTACCTTCTATTAATACTTAATGGATGTATAATGAAAAGGTAATTTGAAAGTCAGCAAAAGGGGTCCCAAGATGATCCACATCACATGGCAACATTGCTCCCCCATGGGCATCACTTTCTTTTCTTCTCCCCTCCTCTCTAGCTTTTCCCTCCCATCCTCCCCCTCCTCCTGCTCCTCCCACTCCTTCCCTCTTCCCTTCCCTCTCCTCTTTTCTCCCTTCTTCCCTTCTGCCTTCCTCTTATTCCACATCCATAACACCTTTCATGCAGAACTTCATGTGGTCCCAACAAGAAGTTCAACACTTTCAAAATAAATTTTAATAAAGCAGGCATCTCAGGATGGCAAACTCCAGTAAGACAAGATGGAAAACAGCAGCTTATCGACTGTAAATTTTTTGGACATGAACAGAGATTCTTTCCACTTTGTTCCAGTTCTTGGTTGTGCTTACCTATCTGCTCTTGATAGATTCTACCTGGCCTTATTCAAAATTTGATCATGTAAGCTATAGATAAAAAAATAAAATTAAGAATTCTACACATAGATCTTCAAGTCAGCTCTTCACTAACTGGGAGCTTTCTCTTATCTGCCTGCATTTTTTTCTGCTAGCCCTCTAGTTACCCTTAAATATCTCTGCCATGATGTATTGAAACGACTGAAGGATAGATATCAAGACAACTTAATTCTCCTTTATTCTCCTGATGCTATAATTTCCTTTTGTAGGATAATGAGGAAGAAAAATTCATTAGGAAGAGACCATCCTGAGATAAGATTGAGTGTGCCCTCCCTGGTTGCCTCTCTGTGACAGTTTTCCAATTGTCCACCACTGCCATCAGTACTCTGACCAACTGTTCTGAGAAATTGCACTATGAGAACCACATCTGGGATCAGACTGGGTCAATAGGCAGAAAAATTCCTGCATTTTGGGGAAGTTGAACACAATTTATGCTGCAGTGCCAAATTTGTGGAAAAAAATTGGTCTATTAGCCACCAGTGATGAGGTTAACTGTTGAGCAACAAAGAAAGAATCATTCATTTACTTCATAATCAAGTAGGAGCAAAGGCAAAACGATCATTTGTCAGTAGTTTGCCACAAATCAACCACTACTTTATTGCAGGCCACTATATTCTCAAAACAAGCCTTTTAAAAAAATCAGCAAATATCAAGAAGCCAAGATGCTGTCTCCTGAGGCTATATAAGGATTGAAAAGAAAAACTTTTTTTTTTCCAAAGGACATAATTGTGTATATATATATAATGTAAGAGATCTTTGATTTGTGAGACTATGTGGTCAGTCTTGGTAACAATTCTGTGAGAACCATTCCAACGTTTGAGGGACCTGTTCAGGCTGTCAGTGCCTTGCAGAAGCAGTGCCATCAAGGCTGTAGGTGATTCATTTGCTTGTTCTCTGCATGCATTCCAGTTGCCCAGGTATGGCTGTCAAAGGTGCTTCTCTCCTCTGATGGAGTTTGCCAAGATCCTTATGGTAGTTTTAGAGCTTACACATCTTGGAATTGAGGAAAGACAGAGCTGCATGCAGTAGCTCTTCCTCAGTCTCTGCCAGCAGTCTCTCCTGTTCTCAGAAGCTGCTTAGCACCCAATGGCTCTTGGTGGGGGTCTCAGAAGACTTGGTGCAGCTTTTTCAGGTACCCAGAGGAGAGTGCCGATGTGGTGGTGACAAGGCCAGCTTCAAGTGACCATGGGGATGCTGAGCACAGCCCAGAAACATCATCACGTCCTGAGTTAGCTGAGCAACCTCTGTGGGCAGAGGATGCTCTGGACAGTGTAGTGCACATTTCCCAGTTCAATCATTTGACCACTGTGGGGTAGAAAGTTGATTGAGAGTCAGGGCCATCACAGCCAACCCAAGAGCCAAAAATAACTGGACTTTGTGTCACCTTTGCTTTGACCATTAGGGATTACAGTTCTTGAGAAAAGAAATGAGACCGACCATATTCATTGCTTCTGTTTGAGCGAATAACTCTCACAGAAGGCCTGTGGTGCTTGTTCACTGGAAAGCCTGAGCTGTGAACAGACAATCATGCGAGGGGCTCAGGAAGAAGCTTCTAGTTGTCCCCTCTCCCCATTTTCTGTGTCCACCCATATACAGAAGGCTAGGAGATATGGAGTTTGACATTCAATGAAACATTTGTCTTTAGAGTGTCCTGTTATAGATATGGCTCAAGCAAGTCATATTCCACAGTATATCCAAGTATGTTAGTTTACCAAAAAGAAAATCCCTAACACAAACATTTTGGTGAGTAACATGGAGAGGGGAAGTGAGTTCTTCCTGAAGCGCAGCAGGACATTGCTTTCAAGAGCAAAGATTTTGTAGGAGGAATGGGAGGACTGTTAAAAAACAAAACAAACAAACAAACAAAAAACAACAACAAAAAAGCTGTCCAGAGGTGAACACTTGAAATGTGGTTAATCTGAACCAATGTGTTCTCGTGTCATACACTCAGATCACAAAGACATCCAAAAATAAAAGCATAGATATTTAGATATTTTAACTTTTTATATTAAATACACACTAGAATGATAATTTAGATGTACTGGGTTAGATAAATGTATTAAGGTCAATTTCACCTATTTCTTTTTACATTTTTAATGTAGCTACTAGAAAATTAGAAGTAGATACAGGACTTATAAATTGCACTCAAATCATATTTCTATTGGACAGTGTGGATCTAGATGTAAAAGGCTGGTTTTCTCTCCCTAAAAACTCTGCCCCTGTAAATTTGGGTTAAGATTTTTATAGAGTATTATTTCTAGTAGCGGCAAGAGCATATGCTCAAAGTTTTATTGCATTATATTTTTCTTGAGCTATAAAAGGACCAGAGGAGATGCCTCGTCTGCTCACCATCCCGGGGAACATACCCATTCACACTGTCAGCAGTGGGTATCTGAGAGGCGCAGGTTCACTTACTTAAAAATGGACTGTGAACTGGATTGGTAGCACACACTTGAAATCCCAGGAGGCTGAGGCAGGAGGATTGAGGAGGGACCCTACCTCAAAATAAAAAAAGTACAAGTGGCAGGATATGACTCAGTGGTGGAGTGTCGCTGGGTTCAATCCTCACTACCACAGAGATATAAAAACAAAAACAGAACAAATCAAAAACCCCTCCCCACAAAAAGCACCCCTCCAAACCAAAACCAACCAAACAAAAAAGACAACAAAAACACTGCAATAAGACACAGATTCACATGTCATGAGTCTCAGTAGTGTAAAAAACAAATTTTAAAATTAGTTTCATTATTGCAAAAAGTTCTGAAACAAAGACAGTTAAGGTTAAATAAATTTTAATGTTCTTTAGGTTTAAAATTCTGTGAGGCTTTATGCTACAAGATCACTTCATCCCCTTACCTCAGGTACAGTTAGTCCTTTATGGGTTCACCATCCTCAGATTCAACCAGCCTCACATGGGAAATATTCCGAAAAACAATTTTGTCTGCATTGAACATGTACATTTCTTGTCCTTATTCCCTAAATAACAGCTATTTACATGACATTTGCATTGTATTAGGTGTATCAAGTCATCTAGAGAAGAGCTAAAGTATTTGGGCAGATGTGTGTAGGTTATTTGTAAATATTAGATCATAATTAAGAAGATATTTGAACATCCATTGATTTTGGTAGCATTTCGGAATCCTAGAACCAATCCTATGTGGATACCAAGGGGTGGGTAGATATGAGTAGCTTAAGAAGAAATTTTCATTGTTAAATGTCAGTCATAATTTACCAACATATAGTATTTGTGATCCTTTTTTTATATATGTCTTTTTAAAGAATTCTATTCATTTATTTACTTGTGGTGCTGAGAATCAAACCCAGTGTCCCACACATTCTAGGTAAACACTCTAGCGCTGCATCACAACCCTGGCTCCTGTGAACCTTTATTTTAGAAGGATCACATAATCTTAGTTTTTCTTTTAACATTTTAAAACATTTTAGAATTGATATGATTTATTACTGAACACAAATATATAAGACACATCATTGATCTTGGATTTTATAAAGCATTTAGCAGATCAGTGTTATCCTGTGTTTATGACTTTGTGATTTTTTAATAGATTATTATTTACATTAATATTTTAATAATGACTATATCTATGTATTTCATGTTTGCACTTATATCTTCTTTTTTTGTATTATGTAAAGCATTATAATTATAACTCATTGGAAACAAATAGTCACATGGTCAAATATGGAAGAAAGGACAGAAAGGCTGGAAAGCAATCTGTCCTAATTAATATTTCAGCAAATCTATAAAACTATTCTTTTGATTTGATAATTTCACATTCTTACTCCTCCAAATTATATTTAATTATTTTTCTAGATGCACCTGTATGATGAAAGTGGTTGTCATTGACTAGTATATGTCCTCATCTCTATCATACTTATATCCTAGAAAAAATATCTGTATTTTATATGGTAGAAAGAAAGAACATAAGAAAATGTAAAAACACAGGTGTTTTCTCCCTTATGATAGCTACTCTTAATTTTTTTGACTTTATGGTAGTATGAAAGCCATGCACTCAGTAGAAGCGATATTTCAAATTTTGAAATTTGCACTTTCTCCAGGTTATATGCTCTCTTGTGATGCTCTCTTGTGATGCTGAGCAGCCATGACCAGCTGCAGCTCATTGTCAGCCATAGAACTGCATGGTTACCATGTATCAGAAAACTTTGTCTTGGATGAGTTTGCCCAACTATCAGTTAATATAAGTGTTCTGGGCACTTTAAAGGTTGACTAGGCTTAGCGATGATGTTTGTAGATATTTTGTATTTAATGCATTTTTTACTTATAGTATTTCCAGGCTGGGCCTGGTGGTTTACGCCTGTAATCCCAGCAGCTCGGGAAGCTGAGGCATGAGAATCTTGAGTTCAAAGCCAGCCTCAGCAAAACCAAGGCACTAAGCAACTCAGTGAGACCCTGTCTCTAAATAAAAAAATATAAAATAGGGCTGGGAATGTGGCTCAGTGGTGGAGTGCTCCTGAGTTCAATCCCAAGCACCCTCTCTCTCTGACCAGGGACAATTTATAAACATTAGCTGTTCTATATAAAATTTGGGAGGTATTTACAAAAATTAAGTAGCTATTTCTGAGTAAAAGTGTTTTTAAATTTTCCTCGTGCACAGTTATATTTTTAAAATCACTACATAAACAATCTATGCTAATTACAGAAAAATTAGGAAGATAGAGAACAATTAAAACCAAATGATAGCATTACAGTTGCACTAAAATGGAAGTCATGTGAGTATGTGTATTTTTAGTACTATGCAAGCTGAGGTGGAGACATTTGCTCTGTGCATTGGGAGATGACAATAGCTATCATATGCATATTCATATGTATGCAATATGTTGTATCTAGATTTAGAATGGTAAAAAACTTGAAATCATGATGTCTTAACATGAAGATCTAAAACTGTTTAGAAACCTAAAATTAAAGGTAAAATTTAAATATTAGCAATGGACTATAGAAAATAAATATTTATTTATTTACTTATTTCGCAAATGGTGTGGATTAAACCCTAAGGGGCTGATGCATATCAGCAAGTGCTCCCCACTGAGCTCTTTCCCCACTCCTAGGAACTGAATAATTTAATAAACTAATGTTAACATGATTTTGGGGGTAGGTTTTTTTTTACACAGTTCTAATGTGTTGGTTGTGTTATAAGAAAAGCATCCCTTCATTGGTTTTGGTATAGATATAAAAACACCCTCCATGCTTCTCATAGTAGTAATTATTTGTGGTATGAGAAATCAGGAGCATGCTGACACTATTTCATCAGTGCCCTGCTTCCTGGTTTAATCACACACTTGCCTGGAAAATTATTTACTTCTACTTACTTCCCTTTTAAAGCATCAATAATTTTCATAATTATTAAGGGTGAAAGTCTAAAAGAGTACCTATTATCACCATTATTTCAAAGTACATTTTAAGAGTGCCATCAAGTCTTATTAGGTATAAGATAGAAATGAGGTATCATTATGGGAAGCAGGGAGGTAAAAATATCATGATTGGTATAGGGAACAACTGCAGTCACTCACAGTCAACTAAGAAGTGGTTAGAAACAAGAAGTAAGTGTAGTAAAGTAGTTACAAAACTTGTTCAAAATCCAGTATCTCTCCTGCATTAAAAACTAATTAGGAAATATATTGGAATAAAAGATTTTATTTAAATTGGGAACCCAGAAGATGAAAATTGTATGAATAAATTTAATAAAACATACATTTCCGTGTTGGTCAGTTTTGAAAAAATAGTTCTAGCACATACTATAAGCTGAAGCTGAATTTTTTGTATACCAAGAATTCTTAGTGAATTGATAAAGGTAAACGACAAAATAAAAACATAGAACCAGAGATGTATTCAATTAATTTACTGAGCAAGATATAAATGGCCATTAATATAAAATTTCAGGATAACTATATCTTTCTTTTACTTCAGTCTTAAAATTTCAAAAGATAAAGAGAATTTGGATTTGTTGGATTTTTTTTAAAGAATTTGTCCCTCAGAGAGATTTCACATGCATATCTGCACTTTCCTTTGAGGAATATGCACAAAATGAAAAGTTGATAAAGTTACTAGATAACGAGATCATGTTCTTTAAATGAAAATGATCCTGATTCCTTTGCTCCCCCCTCCCCCCGCTTTGAAGTGCAAATGATTTATATGGTGCCTAAAATAATATAAATATTTTTCTGTGGTATTGGAAATGATAAATTATCCAGAGATAGTCATTACTGACTTTGGCCATGAATCTCTTACTTGGTAACAATGCAAATAACTTAGGAGTCATAGATAATGCTTGTTGAAAGTTTTACACTCTGTTTATTCAGGACACATGGAAATGAAATGCACAACCTCTCCATGTTAAGGGTAGCTGAACTGCATTTTTGGAGAATGTCCAAATGAAAAGCAAGCACAATCATACCATGTAAAAATAGATCAACATCAGCATCACTTACAAAAAAATCAAACACACACATACACAAAGCAAAAAACAAAAGCCTGTTTTACTTGTATTTAAATGTAGTTACAAAGATTTACTTTCATAGTAAATCTTGGCATTATCCCAAGTAGATATTGCATGTGAGAAGCAAGTAAGTTCTATTTTTCTTATTTTCCCTATTGATGGTTTATTATTTATTTATTTTTAAGGTTTTAATTAACATGTATTAATTATACATCTGTATTGATTTCTTTGGGATCTGCTGCTAGAGAGTTATTATGTTTTTTTTTTTTTTTTTTCAGAAGCATCTTATTACCGTGTTTTTTCTTATTTCTTGTGTTCCTGTGTTGAGATTTGTGCATCTGGTGGATCAGGAATCTCTACCACTTTGTGGTGTGGCCTGATAGGCCATAGGGGCCACCGCACTCATTGTAGGAGTAGCCACATAGTGAACACCCACTCGTGTGGGCCTTTCCAACTCTGCCACGATGTACACCATGTTCAAAGTCATTAGTCACAGCCAAAAAAATCTCTAGGGGGACAGCACTATGATACCCAGTTGGAATGCAAGCCAACTCAGCAAAACAAACCAACACCCCAAAACACATCCTCAGGAAAAAGTCTTCATTAATTATATTGGGTCTCCCTCATTCACATGTACCCAGGAGTAGGGGACAGACAGAGCCAAGAGTTGTCAGGGCCCCCTCACCACGCCACTGTGGCAAGGGCAGCAGTGGAAACCAAAGTGCACCCTCCCCACCTTGTCAGTAACAGGCAGCTGAGTGCAGCACAGTGGGGATTGGCAATTGAGACCATGTGAGCACCTGTCTTGGCCCCAGCCCTGGTGTGAGTCCACATGTGGCTGATCACACCCTTGTTCTCAGAGGGCAAGGACCTGGCTCCTGGTTCTCAGTGGAGGCATCCTCTGTTCTCTGTGCCGTGCCTCCCATCCCTACAGTGCAGGGCACCCAGTGGGCTTATATCACAGTCACTCTGTGGGGCCAGTTGAATTCTTGAGGCAGTTACCCCTGAAACCAGTACAGCAGAATGTCTGTGGAGTCCCAGAGATGAGATACCCAGGGTTTCTGATCTCTAGAACAATCCAAAAAACAATAGGTTCCTTTTCAAGATGGCTCCTGGCTGCAGCACCCTGGGTGTTCTTAGGCAATGACATGAAATCCTTTTCCAAAGCAAGACAACTGTGCCGATTTTAGGTTACTTATCTAATTAGGCTACAAGCACCTTTCCAATTGCCAGCATCCACATTGAAAGAGTTTCCCCAGACTCTCTCTTTCCCCCTTGTTCCTGCAGGGGAGTGATTCCCCCTCCTCGGCTGTGTGGAGCTGGGTTGGCCTATGGCAGGGAATTTTGTTTCTCTTACCATGCTGCTGTCCCATGTCTCTAAGTCTCACAAGGCTCCAGTCTTTCTTGCGCTGATTGTCAGTGTTCTCCCATGTTTACTCACCTCAAAACACAGCTATATGCTTGTCATTTTGGTTCTTTGTGGGAGAGGAGGTGAATACTGGGTGCCTTGAATCAGACATATTCTTATTTTGCTTTTTAAAAATTTTATTTATTTTTTATGGTTTTTCACTTTGATGAATTCATAACTATACAAAACACTTTTATTTTTCATAATAACCACTTATTGCTTTTTCCAAAAATATTTCCAACCACACAGTCTATATGTGTATAGTGTCAAATATATGAGTGTGCATGCTGTAGGAAGGCACTCAGTGTTTCAGCAAAAAAGGTCATACGATGTGCTAATGCAGGTGATTCAATGAGCCATTGGTCTGATGCTCGTTCCTCTTTTCCCCAAGGGTTTCATCTTCCAGCTAATCATATATCCTGTCTTTAGAAATTATTTTCCTTTATTTCCTCAATAAAAATGTAACATTTTTCTTCTAAGGAATTTTGTTTGCTTCTTTTTATTCCTCTGATATTTTAGGCAATATTAGGATATCAAACACAACCACAGATTTGCTTGTGTTTATTTTTGGTCAAAGGACAGTAGGTACTGTTTTATGTACTGAATTTCTGTAGATTCACTCACAAATTTCAAATGCATTTTCTTTATAAAAAATAAAAGAAAAATAATAGAAATGACAGCTTCTATAATTACTTAATCAGAACACTGCTAGAGAAAGAATTCATCCACTAAAAATAAAATACAGATATTTCCATGGAAAACAGTCCTCTGAATAAAGATTGACAAGCAATATGCATTTGTGATTGGAAAAATACATTCAACTGTGAACCATTGTAATGGATTTGTTTTTTTGTTAGCAATAAAAATATTTTCAAAAAAGCTTGCAAGTTAAATTTTTTGATCTCATATTTTTGATTACTCATATTCATAGTGAATTTTAATGTTAAAACTATAAAAACCTCTTGACAATTACTGGAAGTTGCATGTTTTACTTTTATAAAACTTTAGATAATTAAATAAGAATATGTAGAACCAAAGGTTTCTCGCACCTTTTATATATTGAAGAAAGATTAATTATGATATGTAGTATCTTTTTCTTCTCTCAGTCGTGGTTTTGAAAGAAAATTAAGCACAGATGCCCCAAAGCATCTTCTTTATTAAACAAATTGACTTCTTTCTCTTAAGTACCACATCCTTGGGAAAATTAAGAAAATAGTCACTCAAATTGTTTCCTGTGGTCCATAGTTTATATGAGATTGAGATTACATATACCAATCACATTGTACACATCGCAGGAGAAGTGCAAATTACAAACACACACATACTTTATTCTACAACACTAGAATAATCATTCTCTAAGTAGCAATATTTTTATGGGTAGTTTTGGAACCTTATGAAAGTGTATTAATTGGTTTGGAACAATAGAATGAGAGAGTGCACAGAGAGAGTAAATGACAGATTCTCTCAGGACGACAGGTGTGTCTGGTATTAATCATACATTAGTTAGCTATGTTGCTTTCAGCCTGCTTAAAAAATTTCCTGAACACATGGTGGACTATAAATTTTATTGGAACCTTGACTGAAGCTAAAGAGTATCCATGACAATCGGCGTTATCTCTGGCTGGCATTAGTTCTAATGCTGTAGATTGATTGCTCTGCCTCCCTGATGGCCAGAACACTGATTTGGCAGTCGGTCACAAATGATGAGGAGTGGCTTGGGTGACATCACCTGGAGTTAGGTAGTGGCTTCAGATGCTGTGTGGGGATCCTAGCAGGGAAGCCTGTGGTGAACAGGGTAGGGACAGACAAGACTGGGGATCTGTGGTCTTCCTGTGACTTTGCATATAATGACTAAAATGGTCACTCAGCCCAAGCACTTCTGTTTTCCCAATCATTCGAACACACACACACACACACACACACAGACACACACAGACGTCATACACAAACACACACACACACACATAAACACACACACACACTCACAAACACACACACACACATACACACACATAAACACACACACTCACAAACACACACACTCACACACACACTCACACACTCACACACACACACACACACACACAAACCCCAAATATTTTATAATACACTAAAAGTGAGTCCTCTGGCTGTAGCTGTAAAAAGTTTTGGTCTTTTTAATATTGAAAGATCTTCAGAGACACGTGTACCAAGACAATTAGCAGACTTTCCCTACACATTTAGACACGTCACCATAATCTAAATTCGAAAGAAATTTCAAGTGTATTTATCCAAAAAATATGACTTTCATTTGCCAGAGTACTCCGTTCAAAGCTTTCAAAGGTACAGAAAGGTAATTCTCTGTAACTTGGTTTACTGTTCAAATCCAATTTAGTTCTGCCACCTGTTATTTTTCTCCTTGGATTTTTTTGTCGAAGTCATTTTTGAACCCTTTGATATTACTATATAATCAGAGCCTTACATCCTATGGTGTAATTGACTCTGGGTTTGATAGTTCAACAAATACACAACGAGGGTCCATTGTGTGCCAAAAGCTGTAATGTTTATTTTTCCAAGGAAGCTGCTTAAGCCTAAGTGTTTGTAGCTCTCCATCTGTTTGTTTAGGAATTTGTCCCTTTGTTACCGTGACAATATTGATAATTTTCCTTTCAGATGATGGGCTTCAGGAGAATTTTGCCTTTGGGTTTTTGATGTTCTTTTAGTGATATTTTGGAGATAATTTAACAAATAAATAATTTTTAAATAAATATAACATAACCTCCTAATATAGAAAATTAAAATTTCCAAATTTAGTGAACCATGTCACCATGTCAGTAAATATTTTATTACTGTGCAAAGCATTACATTTAAAAGTGGAACTGTTATGATGTTTGCAGAATCAGCTTCTCATTGTGGAATCATTTGTTTTTTTTCTTTTTAGTCTTCTGAACAACAACCAAATTAGAAAGATTTCCAGGACTGCTTTTGAAGGACTTGAAAATTTGCTGTATCTGTAAGTTCAAAGAAAAACCAACAATGGCTTATTATGCTGATGGATTATTTTTGCCTTCTTGGTTGCTTTAACCTAAGTAATTCTTCAGCTTCCTGAGAAGTACTAGCAAACCTGAAACAGAACTGTTATATGAACATTTCTAAGCGTAACAAATTATTACTTTCAATAGATCATGCTTCCGAGGACATTTGAATATTTATGCACATTTCTATCCTTCCACCCTGGACACACAATTCTAAACTGGAGAAAAATAAAAACAAAGTTCAATAAATATTTCATTTTCATATCTAATTAATCAATAATTATAAAAAATCCATAAATCTGAAAGGAGCTTTATGTGATAATTCAGTCATCATAGACCTTTCAAGACTGGCGAACACATTACAATTAGGAATGTTAATGAACTTGGGTACGAGCCAGATTTTGAAAAAAATAGCTTATAAATATGACCATTGGCAATTGTCATGCTTTTGATGTATTATTATTGGTAAATGGAATAAAAACATTTAAAATGATTGCTTATATAAATCAGAAAGCATTTGATAAATCAAATGTTGGATGGTCAAGACTGAATAGGCTTATGTGGGAGGCTGAAGAGAGGACACTGGTTTCAGTTAAAGAATGTTAAAGAGGGCTGGAGACAAAGCTCAGTGGGAGAGGACTTGCTTGGCATGTGCCAGGCCCTCGCTTGATTCATAGCACTACCAAAAAAAAGTGTTAGGGAGGTAACTAACATTTTTACACAAAAATGTCCGTCTGCAGATAGGTTAAGAATTTTGTTTAAAAAGTTAAAATAATTATTTTAAAGAGAAAATGCTGTCCCAACTCTAATTTGTACATCTGTAGCACCTTTATGAAGAACTGGAATTCCCATTATATGCCAACCCAAGAGCTTCATAGCTTTTTTGTTTCAACTGAGTTGCCCCTGCCGTAACATACAAGGTCTCCCATAATTCTTTCCCTCTTGGAATCGGTTATTCATATTTGCTGCCCTAATCATTCATAGCCAATCCAATGGCAGGTGCATGCCATTCTCAGTCTGTGTATTTTACACATTACTAAGAATCTTTCAAGCTTTTAGACCAGAGGTATGAAAAGTCTGCTCTTTGTTAGTGAAGGAGTCAGACTTTCTCCCTGTTTTTCAGCTCAATCCTGGCTATGGTTCTATAGTTACCAGCATGTTAAAAGTAACTCCCTTACAGTAAAACATAGTAGACAAAACAAAACACAATTTAGAATAAATTTCATTATTAGTGCTAATACTCAATGAGGAAATCTAGTTAAATTATCGTTGTTACTAGGAAATTAATTTTGGGTAAAATGTTCGGTGTTGCTGAGGTTGGATCAATTACATGCCTAAGAATACCATATGCTCTGGATGCAAACAAGAAGAGCATTTCACAAAACTTTTATTCAATGCTCTGACCAGTTAAACATTGTTTATTGAGTAAAAGATAAGTCTCTGGGTGTTGGAAGGTAAACGGCTTATGAAAAGGCGAGGATGATTTATAAATGTGTATCAGGCGGATGATGAACACTTTCCCATGGCCACTTCCATGTGTCTGTTTATGTTCTCACTAACATTGCCAAGTGAGCATTGCTTGGCAACTGGAGAAGTGCGTATACAGAGGGCTGTACGCTAGAAGACCCACTCAATGCGTATGATACCTGCAAATTCATCTTCTATCTTTCATTTGCATTTCAACCTCAATCCCTTGTTATTTTATTTCTTCAAGCACAATAAGCATATGCACACCACCCCCTCAGCCGTGCGTATGATGCCGATTATTTTTTCCTTGGCTATTTTGCCAGGTATGGTGTCACTATACTCCCAGTGACAGGAGACTGAGGCAGCCTGAGCAATTTAGCAAAACCCTGTCTCAAAATAAAAAATCAGAAAGGGCTGGGGATGTACTGAGTAGTAGAGTGTCCCCGGGTTTAATCCCCTGTACCCCCCCCCAAAAAAATAAGCAGCAATTTTCCTCAGTTAAATCTCCACTTTAATATCATGTCCTTTAGGAGTCCCTTTAAGTCAGTTAACATTTGTTTTTTTTTTTTTTAATTTTCTCTCTAATGGTGTCGTGTTTATTTCATTTATTACATACATCATAGAAGTTCATTTTTCTTACCTATTTGTTACCTTGTTTATTTTTGGATTTCCCCACTGGATTCTGTAAAGACAAATGGCCCTGTGGCCACACTTCTCTTATTTGTCATGTTATCCCAGCATCTCGACTAGTGTCTAGAACATAGCAATGCTCACAAAAGATTTGTTGAACAGATGTATGAACATAAGGTGCTCACTAAGTGCTTGATATTTGATTGATTAAGACTCTTGGCTATGATGTGTTAATTAATCTTATGAGAGAGGAATGATAACACTACTATATGCCTCAGATTTTTCAGCAGCCTGTGTGTTTATCCATTATTTATACTGTGCCTTCTCCTAAGGATTTCCAGTGTTATATTACATAAAGTAGTTGTAATGTTTTCCTATTCAGGAGTTAAATTTTCATTAGACTATATATACCAAAGAGCTTCAGTTTTACCTTGCCAAACATAAAGGCTAGAATGCTTTTTTCTGTAAGACAAAAACATTTCTAAACTCATGTGAAATTGTAGCATGTTTTGGTCCAAAACATATTATTGATTCCCTTGGGCAAAAACAAATAGAAGTATCCTAGGACAAAGTTTGCTTTCAGATTCACACAGAAAAGTACAATTGTTTGAGAATATCCTTGGGAACTATGGTTCATTTAAGGTTAGTTGAATTTTAAAGCTAAGATATATTGAAGAAGTGAGAGCAAAATACTCCTATTCTTCACTTCAGCAAACCAGTATCTCTTAATAGCATTGCTATTATTCATTATTCTTAACCAATTTTGAGTTCATCTAATGATAAACTCCAAAATAAAACATTCATAAGAAGCATCTTGGTGTCCTAGTGATAAGGATCTTATTACTTATCAGCATTGATAATTGAACAAGTTTTTAAAAAGAACTTTTTTTGGGGGAAAACCCTGGTATATTTCTGCATGTTTGGGATAAATTGGGCATCATTTGTTAATATTTCAAAGAGGGGAAATTTATTCCATTTTCAAATCTGTGACTGTGTCTGGCTATAGTTCCCGTTTCCTAAATTTGGTTCGTTCTTTGAGTTATCGCTCTTTCCTTCCAACTCAGCCCCTGGGCATCTGTGTTCTCATTGAACTCTCGTTCCTGAATGCTACTCTCTGTGCACAAGCTCACCTTCTTAAACTATTGTCTTGATGTGTCACTTGCAATTATATACTCAGTGTTTTACATCCTTCGTGAATTTATATGGATTCCGCCTAATTTCTTTTGCAACCTATAGATAAAAAAATTCAAATTCGCTGTTTTTTTTTTTTTTAAACCTTTGGGCAAGAAAATGTCATTGAAGAATCTGATCTTTAACAATATAAGTTTGAGGGACTCAGCTCTCACCATTTTTGGCTACATTCACTTACTCCCCGAGTTTAAAGACAGTCTTGAGTGAAATTTGTGTGCGGTTTCTTGTTCATTCTCTGTTAACTTTCACTCTGTAACAAACCTCTGCAGGATTTAGTGTTTTAAAACAAGGAAGGGTTTCTATTTTTCATGCTTGATTCATGGGTGGCCTGGGCAGTTCTGGTCTGCACTGGCTCAGGCCTTGGTTTAGAATGGTTTCACTCACACACACAGCAATTCCGCAATATAAGCTGGGAGGGCTTTTTCTTCTATGAGGCTTCTCTTTCTCTAGCCAGCTCGATTGTGCTTGTTCACAGTGATTTATCCCTAATGTAGGTAGGGATAAGTGCTTTTCAAGTCTGGCTTTTGCTATTTTTTAGCGTCCCATTTGGTCAATCAAGTCACATGGCCCAAATCTGATTCAAGCACAGGAAGATCTTGATGAGTGAAGAAGCAAAAAATCACTTTGTAAAAGGTTACAAATCAGGGATGGGGAAATTTGCAGCCATTTCTGCAATTGACCACTTTTCTATGAGGGCTAGAGTTTTCTAAGAGTTGAGATTCAGATTGCAATCACAATCAGGTCCACTCTGACTTTGTTACCAGATGGACTTATCTGATGGGTACTAGGAGCTCAAAGGGAGAAGAGGCCAGGCCTGTTCTGGGAGGCACAAGGGATGGAGCGCAGGTTAGATATGATGGAAGGAGCAACACTTTTACTTAATTTTGAAGGGATATATAAGAAGAGGTAAGAAATGACGTGGTATGTTTTGGTAATGGGCAGTATCTTCAGTGGTTGAATGGAGTATGTTGAGGGATAAGACTGGTGAGTTTGTTATGGGCCAAACAATAGGAGTGAGGGGTCGCATGTCTGGCTGCCTGCCTTCCTGTTTTTAGCTCTTTCTAATCATGCCAAATCAGCATCCATTCCTACCACTTCACTAGAAGTACTTGATAAAGGCCACTGTTATTGTATGTTATCAGTATGTTGTTAAATACACTGATAGCATTTCTTTACATGCCATGTTTAGTCCTGCCTCGTGGTGTCTTATGTTAGCCAAACACTCTGTTGATCCCTTTGGTACTCTTGGTTTTCCTTTTCCTGGTCAGTCTGCTCAAATTCCTTTATCCAGAGCTCTCTCCTGTACTTTCCCTTTCTATTGGTGAACACATCTGCTTCCATTGTATCAGTCATTGTCTAGATGTTGCTACCTCTTAAATCTTTATTTCCAGTCCAGACTGCTTTTATATTTCCACACATACCCATTTCCTTACTCAATATTTCCACTGACATATTCCATAGGATCCTTAAACTTGACATGACAAATATAATTCCTTAACTTTCCCCCTCATATCCACTCCTTGTTTTCCCTTCAAACATGATGCTTCTTATTTTGGGAAATGATGGCACATTCATACAGGCATCTGAACTAAATTTCTATGCTGGCCTCCTCCCACTTCCTTTACCACTGTATCTAGTTATTTTTCAAGGCCTGTGGGTTCCCTTTCTATTTATCTCAATTTGGCTACCTTACCTTCAATCCTCATTATCCATCTTCCCTACTGTTAACAAAACCTTTTTTCTCCATCCAAGTTTTTCCTCTTCTAAATCTCCAAAAGGTGGGCAGTATATTCAGTGGCTGAATGGAGTATGTTGAGGGATAAGACTGGTGATCTTTATCACCAGTCGTCTTTTAAAGACAGTCATCTTTTTAAAATGAAAACTCAATCATGCCACTCTTCTTGGAGGTCTTCAATGGCTCCCCATTGTTTTGGGGATGAAGTAAAAATACTATGATTATCTATGTAAGATTCAACTTCGCTTATGCCTTCAGACTTCTTGACAAGCTCCTCCCTGAACTCCATGCTCTGAAAGTCTTGGTGTGTGGTATTTGATATCCTCTTGAATTTCTACCTCAGGATGCTCCCGTAGTTACTGGATTATGCTAGGGTATTTTATTTTCCTGTGAATCCTTCTTGCTTCCTCTTATACTCAGATCATCTCACAGGTCATTTATTATCACCTACCACGCGCACTAATAATGTATATTGTCTCTAACTGCACAACAAACCAGTGTGTCTTTACAGATGGAAAAGATGAACAGTCACTAACTTTACCAAGGACATAAATGTGGAAATACTGTAAACTTTTGAGAAACAATTTTGGGAAAAGGGGACCAAGGAATGGGAGTGGCGTGGAAGGCAGCAACACATGTCTTCTACCCTGCCTGGAAGAAAGTGGCCTGACTTTCTGAGTGGAGAGGTTTAGTCCACTCAGCAGGTTTATCGACTCAGAGGCACAGCTCCATCAAACTATCATAACTGCATGAGAACAAGCATTAACAGCACCCAGCTCTGAATCCATTTTTATTAGGTGTCCTTTTGATTGTCATCTGAATCCCAAATAGATTTGGGATCAGGAAAAGAATATGCTGACTACCTGAGAAAAGTAGTTCAATCTTCAAGGGAAGTATCACTGCTTAATTAATTGATTTATCAACTAATTTTTTAAATGATTTTAATTAGGGTGGCTCAGTTTCCAAAGGAATAAAAGATACATTGGTGCTCCAACTAAATCCATGTCCTAGACTAAGCTGAGTAACCAAGGTAATGTCCTTTGGGAGATCTTCTTTGAGCTAGTCGTTTCACCTCCCTATGCAATATTTGTCTTTTCTATCCATGCTTGCCACTCTTTTCTCTCTATAAAAATTATGTAGAAAGCGACTTCAGCATTACTTTATTTTATTCATTACTTTATACTACTGACATCCAATCACTTTGTAAGCATTGTTTGGCTAGGAATTTTCAGTTTCATCCATTTGTCTGTGTGTCCCTCTATCTACCCACTAATTCAACAATCTATTTGATAGCTATAAATCCACTCATCCATACATTTACCTATCTATTCATCCTCTCAATAATCATATAGTAAACACCCCCCATGCCAGGTACTATACCCTGGCTATATTGTGGTGAGCAAAAAGATATGACTGATTTTTTTTTTTTGATATGACTGATTCTTACAGAATCCAGGGACTTATAGAGCAAACAGACATTATTTGTTCATGTTCCTGCCTTAATATTTCAATGAAAGACTAGGATTTCCTGTATAGTTTGAATCAATGGTCCAGTAAGGTTTAGGAAGCTTGAGGAGGGAAGAGGAGACATTACAAAGAGATAGAAAGGATCACAAAAGACTATTATGAACAACTATACACCAACAAAAGGGTTGCCTAGAAGAAATTAATGAATTCTTAGAAATAAGCAATCTACCAAGGATGAATGAAGAAGAGATAGAAATTCTGTACAGAATAATAACAATCAATGAGATTGAATCGGTAATAAAGTTTTTGATCAAAGAAAAGTCCAGGTACTGATGAATTCACTGCTGAATTTTACCAAACACTTAAAGAATGAATACCAATCCTTCTCAAATTTTTGAAAAACAATTGAAGAGGAGGGAATACTTCCAAACTCATTTTACAAAGTCAGCATTACCCTGATACTAAAGTCAGATAAGGACACAATAAGAAAACTTCTCTGATGAAGATGGGAATTTCAATTTGGCTCATACTCTTTGATGCCTAGTTTTTTTTGCTTTCATGAATTTCCTACAAAGACAGCTTCATTTTTTCCTGATGAATATGTATTTATGAAGCTGTTTGGTGATACAAGCTCAACCTTACAGATGGTTGGGGTCAATGATATTGCTGCTTGAGCCAAAATGATCCAAGGCCACCGAAAATCTTTCTCTCAAGAGATTCCCCTTATTCTTTCTTCCTTCCTGATTTTTCTTTGATTTTAGAAGGCTGGAGACCAGTTCTTCTACTCAACCACAGCTGCCTCTCACCCACTCACCACGGTAGGATCCCTAGTGAGATAATCCTTTGCATGTTTCAGAAGAGGGAAAGAGGAATGGATTTAGTCTTGCTTTGAGTTGTATGTTTGCTGATTATGCAAAAGAATGTCTTTAACATTTTCCTTCCATTACAAATCTTTTTGATGAACTATTTACATCCTCCAGGAAACTCTTCCAGGTTTTCCCGGTTGGAAGTGCTACTTACATTTGAAACATCATTTCTCTTTTTTAATCTCTATTATTTCAATACTTAACTTTGTCATATAACATTCATATTCCTCTCTATTACAAAATGATAAGGTACTTGTTATCAAGGAATTTATTAACTACTTTCATCTACCAGGCAATGTCTAACACAGTCCCTCGTATATAGAAGTTTTAAATTAATCATTATTGAAATTATATATATATATGTTTATGCATGTATATATTTAATCTGTAGTATGATTGACTTTGGTAGAACATGGTATATGAAAATTTGGTGGACAGATGTATGGAACAAATTACCCTTATATGTTAAAATACACTGAATTGACAGTGATGGTTTTAGAGAATAGAATGTGGATGTAGAAAAAGTTACAGGAATGATGAATTCAATTAAGCTATTCACTTATTCCATCTTCATTCATTTTACAAACTGTTTTTAAATTAAACTTTTTATAATGAAAATAAACTAGTATGTGGTCATAAGAAAGAATAAGTGGGAGAGAACATTACTCTTCATCCATTTTCCACCAATGGTAAATGTTATGAAATTATTATTCAATATAAGACCAGGATATTTGCACTGATATAGTCAATATATAAGACATTTCTATTACCCCAGATCCCTCATGCTGCCTGTTTAGAGTTGAAACCACTTCCCTCTGCCCTACTCCCTTTTCAAACCTTGGCAACCATTAACCTATTCTGCATTTCCAAAATTGGGTTATTTCAAAAATGTTATACAAATATAAACATACAATACATGACCTTTCAGGATTGCCTTTTTTTCATTTAGGATAATTCTTGGGAGACTCACTCAAGTTGTTGTAAAATATTAATAGTTTGCTGAACAGTATTTCATGGTGAGAATATACCACAGTTTGGCCATCCACCCACTGAGGGGCATCTGAATTATTTCTATTTTCTGGCAATTGATAATAAAGATACACATACATATTTTTACATGAACATAACTTTTTTAATTTTAAAAAATTTAAAAATTTGTTCTCATTAGTTGTATGTGGCAGTAGAATGCATTTTGACACATCATACATAAATGGAGTGTAACTTCTCATTCTTCTGGTTGTAAGTGATGTGGGGTTACACAGGTTGCACACAGAGGGTAATAATGTCTGATTCCTACCCCCGCGTCCCCTCCCTTCACTCCCCTGTCTAATCCAAAGTACCTCTATTCTTCCCCCAGCCCCCTTATTGTGAATTAACATCTACATATCAGAGGAGACATTTGGCCTTTGGCTCTTTGGGTTTGGCATAATCATGTCACCTGTAAACAGGAACTTTTTCTTTCTCTCTTTGTAGTCTGTTTTTTTTTTTTTTTTTTT
>JAJEJO010003543.1:169989-183452 GCA_020662805.1 Glaucomys volans
GATTGTTATTTTTCATTTCTTCCTCTTCGAATATTTTGTTGAGAATGCTCTGTAGGGCAGGCTTTCTCTTTGTGAATTCTTTAAGCTTTTGTTTATCATGGAAGGATTTTATTTCGTCATCAAATCTGAAGGTAAGTTTTGCTGGATATAAGATTCTTGGTTGGCATCCATTTTCTTTCAGAGCTTGAAATATGTTGTTCCAGGCCCTTCTTGCTTTTAGGGTCTGGGCTGAGACATCTGCTGATATCCGTATTGGTTTCCCCCTGTAGGTAATCTGCTGCTTTTCTCTCGCAGCCTTTAAAATTCTATCTTTGTTTTGTATGTTAGGTATTTTCATTATAATGTGCCTTGGTGTGGATCTGTTGAAATTCTGTGCGTTTGGTGTCCTGTAGGCCTCTTGTAATTGATTTTCCATCTCATTCATCATATTTGGGAAATTTTCTGATATTATTTCATTGAACAGATTGTTCATACCCTTGGTTTGTATCTCTGTGCCTTCCTCAATCCCAATAACTCTTAAATTTGGTCTTTTCATGATGTCCCATATTTCTTGGAGGTTTCGTTCATGATTCCTAACCATCTTCTCTGTTTGTTCAACTTTGTTTTCAAGATTAAATATTTTGTCTTCATTGTCTGAGGTTCTGTCTTCCAAGTGATCTATTCTATTAATTATGCTTTCTATTGCGTTTTTAACTTGGTTGATTGTTTCCTTCATTTCCTTGTTTTCTTCAAGGATTTCTGTTTGCTTTTTTCTCAGAACTTCTATCTCTTTATTGAAATGATTTTTTGCTTCCTGAAATTGCTCTATTAGCTGATTATTCATAGCCTGAATCTGCTCTCTCGTCACATCATTCTCTTCTCGGATCATTTTAATTATGAACATTCTGAACTCCATTTCTGTCATTCCGTCTACCGTGCTGTCCTTAGGATCTCCTGATGCACCATCCAGGTTTGTTTGGGACACTTTCTTCCCATGTCTCCTTGTTATTCTTTTGATGTCTATGGGGTCTGCAGTATTTTTCCCCACTTTCATTTCTCATTGATTTTTGTATCTACTCTCTTTTGTTTTTTTGTCAGTCTTGCTTGGGGTTTTATGGTTTTATGAATTATTTCCAAAGAATCAGCTTTTCATTGGTTCCATGATTTCTCCATTTTTTGAAAGTTTTGAATTTTATTGATTCGTGCTCTTGCTTTTAGTATTTTCTGTGAATTTGTTTGCTTTGGTTAGTGGTTTAAGAGTTTTCCTCTTTCATACTGTGTGTCACATGATAAAATTTATACTACTTTATTTGCCATAAATTTTGATATGTTGTATTTTCACTTTCATTCTGTTCTATGTATTTTGTTTAGTTTCTTCAAATTTTCCCTTTTACTCATGAAGTATGTCATTTTGTTTCCAGGTGCTTAGATATTTTCTATTATTCTGCTGTTGATTCCATTGAACTCAGAAAGTGTACTCTGTATGGTTTCCATCCTTCCACACTGGTGAAGATTGCTTTTGGCCCAGAACATGCTCTACCTTGGTATGCGATCTGAGAGAACCCCCAAAAGGATGTGGATTCTAAACTTCTGGGCATGGAGTGTTGTATAAATTTCAGTTAGGTTCTGTTTTTTGATGATATAATTGAGTTTTTCTACATCCTAGCTGATTTTCTGCCTAGCTGTTTTATCAATAAGAAATGGATATTAAAGTGTCTATCATTGTAGATTTATGCATTTCTGTTGTCAGCTCTATCATTTTTTGCATCACAGATTTTGTTGTTTTCTTCTGTTTTGCATACATTTAGGATTGTTATGTCTTCTTTTTGGACCGACCTTTTGATCATTATATAATAGTCTTTTCTATCTTTAGTAATTGCCTTTGATCTGAAGCCTAATTTATCTGCTATTAATACAACCACACCCATTTTCTTTTGATTGATGCTTGTGATCCAACTTTTCTTATACTTTTATCTTCCTTTTAATTTTTTTATTTGTTCTAATTACTTATACTTGACAGTAGAGTGCATTTATGTATTTTGATAAATCATACATGAGTGGAGTATAATTTCTCATTGTTCTAACTGTACCTATTGTAGGATCACATCAATCATGCACTCATGTATATACATTAGGCAATAATGTCTGTTTCATCCTATTATCCTTCCTACCCCCATACCACTTCCCGTTCCTTCACTCCCTTCTATTTAATGTAAAGTAACTCTATTTTTCCTAAAGCCCCCTCCCCCATTGTGAATTAACATCCACATATCTGAGAAAACATTTGGCCTTTGCTTTTTCAGATTTGGCTTATTTCACTTAGCATGATATTCTCTAGCTCCATTCACTTACCAGCAAATGCCATAATTTCATTCTTCTCTAAAGCTGAGTAATATTCCATTGTGTGTGTGTGTGTGTGTGTGTATACCATATTTTCTTTATTTATTCATCTGTTGAAGGACACCTAGGTTGGTTCCATAGTTTTACTATTGTGAGGTGAGCTGGTATAAACATTGATGTGGCTGCATCACTGTAGTATGCTGATTTTAAGTCCTTTGGGTATAAACAGAGTAGTGGAATAGCGGGTCAAATAGTGGTTCATTCCAAGTTTTCTGAGGAATCTCCAGACTGCTTTCCATAATGATTGCACCAATTTGCAGTCCTGTCAGCAAAGTATGAGTGTACCTTTCTCCCCGCATCCTCACCAACACTTACTGTTGCTTGTATTATTGATAATTGCCATTCTGATTGGAGCGAGATGAAATCTTAGAGTAGTTCTGATTTGCAATTCTCTAATTGCTAGAGATGATGAACATTTTTTCATATGTTTGTTGATCAATTGTAATTCTTCTTCCGTGAAGTGCCTGTTCAGTTCCTTAACCCATTTATTGATTGGTTTATTTGGTTTTTTGGTGTTAAGTTTTTTGAGTTCTTTATATATCCCGGAGATTCATGCTGTATCTGAGGTGCATGTGGTAAAGAGATTTTCCCAATCTTTAGATTTTCTCTTCACATTATTGATTGTTTCTTTTGCTGAGAAGAAGCTTTTTAGTTTGAGTCTATCCCACTTATTGATTCTTGATTTTACTTCTTGTGCTTTAGGAGTCTTGTTAAGGAAGTCATATCCTAGACCGTCATGGTGAAGGTCCTACTTTTTCTTATAGTAGGCTCAGGGTCTCTGTTCTAGTTCTAAGTCTTTCATCCACTTTGAGTTGAGTTTCATGCAGGGTGAGAGATAAAGGTTCAATTTCATTTTGCAACATATGGCTTTTCATTTTTCCCAGCACCATTTGCTGAATAGGTCATCTTTTCTCCAGTGACTGTTTTTGGTGCCTTTGTCTAGTGTGAGATAACTGTATTTATGTGGATTTGTCTCTGTGTCTTCCATTCTGTACCATTGGTCTACATGTCTACTTTGGTGCCATGCTGTTTTTATTATTATAGTTCTGTAGTATAATTTGAGGTCTGGTATTGTAATGCCTCCTGCTTCACTTTTCTTGCTAAGGATTGCTTTGGCTATTCAGGGTCTCTTATTTTTCCAAATAAATTTCATGATTGCTTTTCTAGTTCTATGAAGAATGTCATTGGGATTTTAATAGGAATTTCATTAAATTTGTGTAATGCTTTTGGCAGTATGGCCATTTTGACAATATTAAGTCTGCCTATCCAAGAGCAGGGGAGATCTTTCCATCTTCTAAGGTCTTCTTCAACTTCTTTCTTTAGTGTTCTGTAGTGTCATTGTAGAGGCCTTTCATCTCTTTTGTTAGATTGATTCCCAAGTTTTTTTTTTTTTTTTGAGGATATTGTACATGGGGTAGTTTTCTTAATTTTGCTTTCAGAAAATTCATTACTGATGTATAGGAATGCTTTTGACATATGGGTATTAATTTTATATCCTGCTACTTTGCTGAATTCATTTATTAGTTCTAGAAGTTCTTTGGTGGTGTTTTTGAATGTCATCAACAAATAGTGATAGTTTGAGTTCTTCTTTTCCTATTCTTATCTCTTCAATTTCTTACTTCTGTCTAATTGCTCTGACTAGAGTTTCAAGGACAATGTTGAATAAAAGTGGTGAAAGAGGGCATCCTTGTCTTGTTTTTAGAGGGAATGCTTTCAATTTTTCTCTGTTTAGAATTATGCAAGCTTTGTGCTTAGCATCTATGGCTTTTATGATGTTGAGATATATTCTTACCATCCCTTGTTTTTCTAGTGTTTTGAACATGAAGGGATGCTGTATTTTGTCAAATGCTTTTTCTGCATCTATTGAGATGACCATATGATTCTTGTTTTTAAGTGTATTGATATGATGAACTACCTTTATTGATTTCCATGTGTTGAACCAACCTTCCATCCCTGGGATGAACCCCACTTGATCATGGGGCATTATCTTTTTAATATGTTTTTGTATGCAATTTGCCAGAATTTTATTGAGAACTTTTGCATCTATGTTTATTAAGGATGTTGGTCTGAAGTTCTCTTTCATTGATGTGTCTTTGTCTGGTTTTGGTATCAGGTGATATTAGCCTCATAGATTTAGGTTTGAAGGGTTCCCTCCTTTTCGATTTCATGGAATAATTTAAGTATTATTAATTCTTTTTTGAAAGTCTTGTAGAACTCGGTTGAGAATCCATCTGATTCTGGGCTTTTCTTAGTTGGTAGGCTTTTAATTGTGTTTTCTATTTCATTACTTGAAATTGTTCTGTTTAAATCATGTATGACCTCCTGATTCAGATTAGGTAGTTCATATTTCTCAAGAAATTTGTCGATGTCTTCAATATTTTCCATTTTAGTAGAGTGTAGATTTTCAAAAGTTTCTAATTATCTTCTGTATTTCAGCTGTGTCCATTATGATATTTCTTTTTCATCATGTATTTCAGTAATTTGGGTTTTCTTTCTTTTTCTCTTCATTAGTGTGGCTAAGGGTTTATCAATTTTATTGATTTTTTCAAGGAATCAACCTTTTGTTTTGTCACTTTTCCCCTTTTTTTTCTTTTTTCAATTTCATTGATTTCAGGTCTGATTTTAATTATTTCCTGTCTTTTCTTTTTGGTGTTGATTTTTTCTTCTTTTTCTAGGGGTTTGAGATGTAATGTTAGGTCATTTATTTGTTGACTTTTTATTCTTTTAATAAATGAGCTCAATGTAATAGTACTGCCTTCATTAGTGTCCCAGAGATTTTGATACATTGTATTGGTATTCTAATTACCACTACATATTTTTTATTTCATCCTTGATTTCTTCTATTATCCATTTGTCATTCAATAGTATATTATTTAGTCTTCAGGTATTAGAGTATCTTCTATTTTTTATTTTATTATTTCTAATAAAATAGAAACAGACTGAAATTTCTAATTAGAAATTTCTAATTAGAAATTTCAGTCTGTTATGATCTCATAGAATGCAGGGTATTTTTTTGTATTTAGTAAGACTTGCTTTGTGGCATAAGATATGGTCTCTTTTAGAGAAGGATCCTTGTGCTGCTAGAAGAACATGTTTATCCACTCAATGATGGATAAAATACTCTATGTCTGTTAAGTCTAAATTATTGATTGTATTATTTAGTTCTATAGTTTATTTATTTAGTTTTTTTTAAAGATATTTCCTATAGCAATAGATGTGTGTTAAAGTCACCCAATATTATTATTTTTTTTTGTAGTCTAATTCTTGAAATTGAGAAGGTTTGTTTGGTGTACATAGATGCTCCATTGTTTGGGGCATAAACATTTACAATTGTTATGTCTTGCTGATGTATAATTATCTTCAGTAGTATGAAAAGTCCTTCCATTTCCCTTCTGATTAACTTTGGCTTGAAGTCCAGTTTATCTGATATGAGGATGGAAACCCCTGCTAGTTTATGCAATTCATATGGGTGATATGTTTTTTCCCATCCTTTCACCTTCAGTGTGTGGATGTTTTTGCTGATAAGTCTCTTGAAGACAGCAAATTTTGGGGTCTTGTTTTTTAATCCACCCTGTCAGTCTATGTCTTTTGATTGATGAGGTTAGGCCATTAACATTCAAGGTTATCATTGAGATATGGTTTGTATTCCTGGTAATTTGGTTTATTTCTGGTTTTTAATTTGATTTGAGCTTTTCCTTTGACTATTCCTTTAGGGTAGTTCCTCCCTTTTCTGATTTTCAGTTTTTTCCCCACATCATCCTTGTGGAGTATTTGTTGAGAATGTTCTGTAGTTCAGGCTTTCTAATTGTGAATTCTTTTCATTTTTGTTTATCCTGGAAGTTTTTTATTTCATCTTCAAATCTGAAACAATTTTGATGGATATAAAATTCTTGGTTGGCATCCACCTTCTTTCAGAGCTTTGACCTCCTAGCTTTGGGGGTCTGGGTTGAGAAATCAGTTGAGATCTGAGTTAGCTTTCCCCTATACATAATTGCTTTTTTTCTCTCATGACTTTTAAGATTTTATCCTTATTCAGCATTTTAGTCATTCTCATTATTACGTGTCTTGGTGTGGGTCTGCTATAATTTTTACATTTGGGGTCCTGTAAACCTCTTGTGTTTGACTTTCTATTTCATTCTTTAGGTTTGGGAAATTTTCTGAAACTATGCCATTGAAAAGGTTGTGCATTCCTGTGGTTTATATCTCTTCTCTTTCATCTATTCCAATAACTCTTAAATTTGGTCCTTTCATGTTATCCCATAATTCTTGGAAATTCTGTTCATGGATTCTTACCATCTTCTCTGCAAGGTCAACTTTATTTTCAATATTACATATTTTCTTTTCATTGCCTGAGGTTCTGTCTTCCAAATGGTCTAATCGGTTGGTGATGTTTTTATTGAATTTATAAATTGGTTTACTGATTTCTTCATTTTGAGGATTTCTGCTTGTTTTTTTTTTTTTCAGAATCTCTAACTCTTCATTGAAGTGAGCTTTCACTTTATTTTCTCTTTGATTTCACTGTTTTTACCATCCTTTTTACCATCCTTTACCTTTGCAGATCAGTTTAACTATGTACATTCGAAACTGTTCTGAGGTGCAAGCTTTCTAATTGTGAATTCTTTTAACTTCAACTGTGTTGTCAGTGGATTTTCTTATTGGGACATCTTGGTTTGTTTGGGGCACTTTTTTCCCTTCTTTTTTCATGTTGCTTGTGTGTTTTTCCATCTGGTTGAATGGATTTGAGGCAGTACAGATTCTACCCTGTAGACCTATGTTGTCTCTGAAGATTTCTAGTACCCCACCTTTAAGAGTGAGACAATTATCAACTCAGTGTAAACAATAAGTAGCCTTAAATCTAATAGCTCCCACCAAGGCATCTACTGCTTTTTTGCGATAAATAGAAACAGTGAGTTCACTGGTTCTATAGTAATTACTATCTACAATATAAAGAGATAATTTGCTAAAAGGGTTTACAATTTCAAATAGTGAATGAAGAGAGAATAGAAATGGGGTAGAATGTGATGTTCATGAGGGAGGAAGAGAGAAGCCAGAAGTAAAAATCCACAGGAAGAATAGAAGAGGAACCAACATAGGTAGGCTGTTAGGTGGAGAAAAGGCAGAAAGGGAATCTGGGAAAACAGACAAGTGAGAGGAAGAATACATATAACGAGAAAAAAAATTAAAAATATAAGAATATACAACAGAACTACAAAACACCATATTATATATCACCATCTTCAAGAAGCTGATGCATGAAAAATACCTTGCTCCAAATATGGTGGAGAGAGATGTTAGAGAAGAAAAAAATAAAAATAAAATAAATCTCAATGGAAAATTAGACATCTGCCTCTGTCAGTGTTGGGAAGTTTCTCAGCCTTGTCTCCAAATTCTCATGGGACTGCCTGGCAGACACAGCCCCAGGTTCAACCACGTTGCAGTTCCAAGATCTTAATGCCACTGGGATTTGGAGAGAGACCACCAGGATGAGCAATCCTAAGAAACAGCAATTAGATGGTGGCAACCAGCATTACCAGGAGGAAGACCCCATGCACAGCCAAACCCGCAGGCACCCCAACACTGAACCTCCAGGTCCTGACCAGTATCTTAAGATGTTTGCAGCCACATGCAACCAATCCTGGAGGCTCCTGGCAGCAGACTTCTAGGTGGTGGTGGAAGTGGTAGTGGCGGGGGTTGGTGACAGCAGGCAGTGGGTCAATGACAGCTGCAGTGGGTCAGTGGTGTTGGCAGCAGATGGAGGTCAATGGTAGTGGTGGCAGCAGCATTTGTGACTGGAGCTGCAGCAGCACCCAGAGAGAAGACCTCCCAGTGACCTGTGGGGAACAGCAATGGCATTGGCGACAGTGTGTCAGGCCCAGCTGCACCCCAAGAGAAGTATAATTTTACTTTCAATTTGACTATCCCATCTTACTTAAAGTCAGTTTCTTGTAGGTAGGTGGGCCATATCATTCTGCCAATTTGTCTTCTTATTGGTGTTTAAACCATTTCTACTTAGTGTAACTGTTGATACATTAGGTTCACACTTTTTTTGCTTTTTGTTTTCTGTTTGTCCTGTTTTTATTCTCTGTGCTTTCCTGTTCTTGCACCTTCCTGTCTTCTTTTTTCTGCGGTGTTTTTGAGTTTTGTCCTTCTATAGTTTTGGCTGTAGTTGCTCTGGGTTTTGTGTACTTAGGTATAGCTTATCAAATTCCAACCATGTACTCATTTTACTTGCTTGAGTTAAGCATAGAAACCTTCCCTTCCTTGAAGTCCCTTAATCCTTCAAAAGTTATTACATGATTGTCTTAAATCTTTTCTCTACATACTTTGAAAACTACAGCAGGTGATGATAGTATTTTTGCTTCAACCATCAACCATAATTTAGGAAGTTGAAGAGTAAAGGTAAAATGGATCCATAACTTTTAGTTTTTCCACTCTTCTTTCTTCTTGTTTCATGTTATTTGCTTTTATCATTTTCTTTTTATAAAACTTTCTTTAAAATAGGTCTATAGTTGATAATTCTCCTAATTTTCATTCTTCTGAGAATGTCCTGGTAAACCTTTCATTTCAGAATATTTTGCCTTATTTTTATAGAATTCTGGATTCATTAATCTTTCCTTTAAACACTTAAAAGAGGTGCAGCTCCTTCTGCCTGTTTTTCTTGATGAAACAAAAAGTTTGGGAGCTCGGGTCTTCTGGCGCCATTTTGCAGCAGCTCCTGGAGAACTCCAGCCCAGGATGGCTGGAATCCCCAGCTCCAGCGGGGATCTTAGGCCTGTCGGTGCCATCCTACAGCTTCCCCGGCAGAGAGCGACCATCTGCGCTGCCTGAGCCCGCAGCATGGAGTTCAGGCCTGCCTGGACTATCACTCCCAGTGTCTCCCTCACTGAGCACAGTTCTGCGCCTCCACCCCAGCTAGGTCTAGTGCCCAGGCCTACACCTAGCACCTGTGCTTCATCTGATCATTTATCAACACCAGGCCGCCTCTGCTCAGAGGCATTGATCATTCCCAACCTGGAGGCAGAAGCACCCTTCTTGTGTCACCACTTGATCAAGCACCTCTCAAACATCAGGTCATTGAAAAATAAGAGGTTTGAACTGTACAGTATATTTTTGTCACAGAACATTTTCTAAATTAATTGTAATACTACGAATATTTCTAATTTATCCACTATATTCCTACATTATTCTTTTATTATTATGTTTATCACTCTATCTCCCTCTTATATATCCGTTTCCTTGGAGAATCTCTTTCTCCTCACACTAACAACCTATTTCTTTTAATTCCACTTCCACTATTCATATGACATAGTGTATCTATAGACTCACTTCTTATCTCATTAGTGTTTTGTCCTATATCCTTCCTCATTCTCCCTGTCCAACATTAGGAATTGCAGTCCTTATTTCAAACTTATTGGTTATGCTGTAGAAAATAATTTGAACTTATCTCTGTTTATTAAGACAAGAGTGTTAATATCTTAATAGGACTATTTAGATTAAGGAAACATATTGTTTATATGGTGTGCTGCCAATATTGATCTCTCAATTCAAGGGGGAGGTATTGAAAATAGGCAGGAACCCTGTAAG
This sequence comes from Glaucomys volans, assembly GCA_020662805.1. NCBI lineage: Eukaryota > Metazoa > Chordata > Mammalia > Rodentia > Sciuridae > Glaucomys > Glaucomys volans. The sequence continues at coordinate 179,953 of JAJEJO010003543.1, forward strand.
TCTTTAAGGGGAAATTGCAATACCTAGGAGTTGCACTATTAGAGGGGAAGATACACTAGCAACATGAGAAAACATGGGAAGAAAACGTCCCAAACAAACCCAGATACTATACCAAAAGTACCCCGTGACAACATGGCAGAAGCATTGTCAGAAAGGGAGTTGTATATAATTAAAATGATCCGAGAAGTGAACGAGGAGTCAAGAGAGCAAATGCAGGAAATGCTAAAAGAGTAACTGCAGGAAGCAAAAGATCATTTCAATAAAGAGATAGAGATTCTGAAAAAAACCAAACAAACAGAAATCCTTGAAATGAAGGTTAGAATAAACCAAATTAAAAACTCAGTAGAAAGCTTAACCAGCAGGCTAAATCACTTGGAAGACAGAACTTCAGACAATGAAGACAAAATATTTAATCTTGAAAACAAACTCAACCAGACAGAGAGGATGGTAAGATCATGAACAGAACATTCAAGAGTTTTGGGACATCATGAAAAGACCAAATTTAAGAGTTATTGGGATTGAGGAAGGCACAGAGACTCAAACCAAAGGAATGACTAATCTGTTCAATGAAATAATATCAGAAAATTTCCCAAATCTGATGAATGAAATGGAAAATCAAATTCAAGAGGCTTATAGGACACCAACTGCACAAAATCACAACAGACCCACACCCAGGCACATTATAATGAAAATATATAATATACAAAAGAAAGATAGAATTTTAAAGGCTGCAAGAGAGAAACATCAGATTACATATAGGGGGGAACCAATCCAAATATCAGCAGTTTTCTCATCCCAGACCCTAAAATCAAGAAGGGCCTGGAACAACATATTCCAAGCATTGAAAGAAAATGGATGCCAACCAAGAATCTTATACCCAGCAAAACTTACTTTCAGATTTGAAGATGAAATAAAATCCTTCCATGATAAACACAAGCCAGAAGAATTCACAAATAGAAAGCATGCCATACAGAAAATCCTCAGCAAAATATTCCAAGAGGAGGATATGAGAAGCAACAATGTAAGTCAGCAAAGGGAAGAACTACCCTAAAATAACAGCCAATTAAAGGAAAAACCAAGTAAGATTAAAATCCAAAAATAAGTCAAAATGACTGGGAATGCAAGTCATATCTCAATAATAACCCTAAATGTAAATGGCCTAAACTCATCAATCAAAAGACATAGACTGGCAGATTGGATTAAAAAGAAAGACCCAACAATATGCTGCCTTCAAGAGACACATCTCATAGAAAAACATGCCCACAAACTTAAGGTGAAAGGTTGGGAAAAAATGTACCATGCACATGGACTGAGTAAAAAAGCAGGAGTTTCCATCCTCATTTCAAATAAAGCAGACTTCAAGCCAAAGTTAGTTAGAAGGGATAAAGAAGGACATTTCATACTACTTAAGGGAAGCATTAATCACCAAGACATAACAATCATAAATATTTATGCACCAAACAATGGTGCATCCACGTACGTCAATCAGATCCTTCTCAATTTCAGGAATCAAATAGACCAAAACACAATAATACTGGGGGACATTAACACTCCTCTCTCACCATTGGACAAATCTTCCAAGAAAAAATTGAACAAAGAAACTATAGAACTCAATGACACAATCACTAATTTAGACTTAACAGACACATATAGAATATTCCATCCATCAAAAAGCAAATACACTTTCTTCTCAGCAGCTCATGGATCCTTTTCTAAAATAGATCATGTGTTATGCCACAAAGCTACTCTTAGTAAATACAAAAACATAGAGATACTACCTTGTATACTATCAAATCATAATGGAATGAAATTAGATATCAATGATAAAGTTAGAAACAGAAACTACTCCACCACCTGGAGAATAAATAATATGGTATTGAATGATGCATGGATAACAGAAGACATTAGGGGAGAATTAAAAAAAATTCTTAGAGGTCAACGAGAACAAAGATACAACATATCAGAAACTCTGGGATACTATGAAAGCAGTGCTAAGAGGAAAATTCATTGCATGGAGTGCATTCAACAAAAGAATGAAAAGTCAACAAATCAATGACCTCACATTACAGCTGAAAAAGAGGAACAGATCATCACCAAAAGTAGTAAAAGACAGGAAATAATTAAAATCAGAGCTGAAATCAATGAAATTGAAACAAAACAATTCAAAAAATTGACAAAACCAAAAGTTGGTTCTTTGAAAAAATAAACAAAATTGATAAACCCTTAGCCACACTAACAAAGAGAAGGAGAGAGAAACTCCAAATTACTAAAATTCGTGATGGAAATGGAAATATTACAACAGACACTATTGAAATACAAAACATAATTAGAAGCTATCTTGAAAATCTATATTCCAACAAAATAGAAAACCTGGAAGACATCAACAGGTTCTTAGAGGCATATGAGCCACCCAAACTGAATCTGGAGGACATACACAACTTAAATGGATTGATTTCAAGTAAGAAAATAGAAGAAGTCATCAAAAGCCTACCAAAAAAGAAAAGTCCAGGACCAGATGGATTCACAGCTGAGTTCTACAAGACCTTCGAAGAAGAGCTCATTCCAATACTCCTCAAAGTATTTCATGAAATAGAGGAGGAAGGAACCCTTCCAAACTCATTCTATGAAGCTAATATCACCCTGATACCAAAACCAGAGAAAGACACATCAAGGAAAGAAAATTCCAGACCAATATCCCTAATGAACATAGATGCAAAAATTTTTCACAAAATTTTAGCAAATCGCATTCAAAAGCATATTGAAAAGATAGTGCACCATGATCAAGTGGGTTTCATCCCAGGGATACAAGATTGGTTCAACATCCGGAAATCAATAAATGTAATTCACCACATCAACAGACTTAAAGTCAAGAACCACATGATTATTTCAATAGATGCAGAGAAAGCATTTGATAAAATACAGCACCCCTTCATGCTCAAAACACTAGAAAAAATAGGGATAGTAGGAACGTTCCTTAACATTGTAAAGGCCATCTATGCTAAGCCCACAGCTAATATCATTCTAATTGGAGAAAAATTGAAAGCATTACCCCTGAGAACTGGAACAAGGTAGGGATGCCCTCTTTCGCCACTACTATTCAACATTGTTCTTGAAACTCTAGCCAGAGCAATTAGACAGACCAAAGAAATTAGAGGAATACGAATAGGAAAAGAAGAGATCAAACTATCCCTATTTGCTGATGACATGATTCTCTATCTAGAAGATCCTAAGAATTCCACCAGAAAACTTCTGGAACTCATTAATGAATTCAGCAATGTAGCTGGATATAAAATTAATGCTCATAAATCTAATGCATTTTTATTCGTAAGTGATGCATCCTCTGAAAGAGAAATTAGGAAAACTACCCCATTCACATTAACCTCAAAAAAAATAAAATACTTGGGAATCAATCTAACAAAAGATGTGAAAGACCTCTACACTGAGAACTACAGAACACTAAAGAAAGAAGTTAAAGAGCATCTGAGAAGATGGAAAGATCT
>JAJEJO010003543.1:183852-195296 GCA_020662805.1 Glaucomys volans
AGGTAAATGGATGATGTTGGAGACTGTTATGCTAAGTGAGATTAGCCAATCCCAAAAATCCAAGGGCCGAATGGTCTCTCTGATAAGTGAATGATGATGCATAATGCGGGGTGGAGGGGGGCAAGAATGGAGGAAAGCTAGATAGCATAGAGGAGTGGGGTTGGGGTGGGGGGTGTAATAATAACAGAATGTGTGACAGACATCCTTGCCCTGTGTACACATATGAATGCACTGATGGTATGACTCTACTTTGTGTACAACCAGAGAAACAATAGCTGTACTTTGTTTTTGTTCAATGAATCAAAATTAAAAAACAAAAAAGAGTTTGTAAATTTTGGATGTCTTTCTCATTATGTATTTCTTGACAAAAGATATAATAATCACAACCCTCCAGTGTGTGACAAAATTTCTTTTTGTAAAAAAGGGGCAAAAATATATGTAGTGTGAAATGTGCCATTTCAACGATTGTTAAGTGAACTATTCAGTGACACTTAGCGCATTTACAAAACAATGTAATGCTTACCAGTATCCATTTCCAGATCTTTTCCATCATCCCAAACAGAAACTGTACCCTTTAAATAATAACTCCACATTTCCCCTCCTCCTATCATAACATCTGCTCTACTTTTTGTCTTTATGAATTTGTCTATTTTAGGTATGTTAATAATTTGAATAATTCACCATTTATCTGGCTTATTTCAATTCACATAATATTCTTAAGGTTCATCAATGTTGTAGCATGTATCACAATTTTATTCCTTTTCAAAGCTGAATAAAATCCCATTGTACTGATACACCACTACTTGCTTAATCATTCAATCATCTATGGACATTTAGATTATTCCACCTTTAGGCTATTACAAAAATGCTACTGTGAATATTGGTTTGCAAGTATCTGAGTCCCTGCTTTCAATTTTTTTGGGCATATAGTAGAAATAAAATTGTAAAATTTATTGTTATGCAATAATTTATTCATTGATTTTTTAATTTATGCACTCATTCACTTATTTATTACTTGGTAGTCACTTATTTGCCCAACACTGCACTGACATTACTGTTCTATTTCTCACTATCTTATTTGCATAGTGTTTTACAGAACATTTCTATAGGTGTCTCATGGAATTTTCACAATTGTCTTATGATTTGATGGATTAATATCCCAACTGCACAAATAAAGAAATGTATTTTTATAAGCTTAATTTTCTGGGACTTCCATAACTAAGACCAGATTCACATTTCTATCACACAGTTTTGAGCCCAATGCTCTTTTAGGTGACAACCTGGAAATATTTGAAGTTCAAATTTTCATGTGAAGAGATGTTCTAAAAGTATGTTCTTATAACCCCAGAACCTTTTCTGTAAGACAGAATCTTGTAGATGATAATACCATCTTCTAAGGTTTTAGATTAAAATCTGAATTTTTACAGTTGAAGACAATACCTCTGGAAATGACATTGCCAGAGGCGAATGTGGTTTAATGTATAAATATTTAGTGAAACATACTGACATAAATTTTACCAATTTGTTGATTTTCCATACCTATCTATTTTCCAAAAACAATTTTTGGATTCTGTGAGTACGTGTCTTAGCTCATGACTGTCTTCTTGGAGTTTCTTTCTGGCAATAATCTAAAACTTCAGTTCCAAAATCAATAAATGTTGAATCGAAAGTGTTGATATAAGTTTTTGGCACTGATTGTTGTAGAACAGAAATAAATTTGTAATTTGGAGACCACATTCTAATTTCAAGTGAAACTATTTCTAGAATATTTAATACATTTTAATAAATAAAATATTATGTTAATTGGATTAAGTTATCTGGGTTTTTGTTTTTTTCAGAAAAAAAATAAGATGAAGGATGATATATTTTTAAATCATTCTTTATCTATTATTGTTTGAAAATTACTTTTGAAAATTAATGAATTATTTACCCTGAAATAATGTAGGACACAGGTTTAGGCCATAAGAGAAACTTTTGTTTGACCTCAAAATATGAGAATAGAAATGATATGAGTTTAAACTTTTCCCATTTATAGAGCATTGAATTTGGTTTAGCTATAATTGTCATAATGATTTTTAATATATTGAATTTTGAGTAAAAATTTCATATTGCTCATTTGCACTTTTTTTTTGCATTTTATATCTTCTTCTTTGACCCTCATGAATTCTAGCTTGCATATCAGAATTACTGAATGATTAAAATATAATGTTATTGTATAAATATATATTAGTGGTGGGGAAAGGAATGGAGATGGTTTCTCAGGGGGGTAATTTTTAAACATAAAAAAGATGCAGATTTGGTGAGATTTTAGGTTGCTGAACCTTTATTGGGAAGAAGTAAAAGATGAGGATGAAGAGGCAACAACTGAAGAAAAATTGGAGATTTTTCTTTGTTTTTCTTTTGTTTGCTTTCTTTTCATTTTACAAAATACAATGTCAGTTCAGATTCCCACTGCTACAGCCAATCAAAACAAGCAAAGTACTGGGGTAGGCAGAGATACCCCGGAATGCTGGTCTCTGACCAAGGTTGATGCAACGGCTCAAGGAATTTTAGTAAGAGCCCTGTTCATCTGCATCCCTCAGTCTGGCCCTTTGGTAGGTTCACTTTATCTACCTGGTGGACTTTGGTGGCTCCCTGTCTCTTCCTCAAGTTAGCAAAACTTCTCTGCCAGATTGCTCATACTGCCCATGTATGGAAATGGATGGACTTCTTCTGAGAGCTGGTGAAGAAGATAAATGAAACATTTTTAATATATGAGAAATCAAACAAATGCCCTCTGTGTTTCACTGGCTCATATCCTTCCTGGAGCCAATCACTGTGAGAAGACTGAAACCTTGAGGCTACCTTGAGGCTGGCTGTAAACAATATAGTCAAGAAATGGAAGGTCATGCCACCAAGACTGCCCTGAGGTTTTGCAGAGCTGCTGTTAGAAGGAGGTCGCTGGTGCTGGGCAGCAAAAGAAAAAGCAAAGACAAACCAACCAACCAACCATGCTGCTTTTCTATAAAACAACTGATGTATGACTTCTTGGACAAACATTTTAAGCTTTTCTTTTTTTTTTTTTTGTCTCAAGTCAGGCACTTTGGAGGGATTTTTGTGGCAATATGACTTTTTATTGAAAAAAAAAATGGCTTTGCAGAGTTAAATTAGCTGTGAGCTTTTCTGAAATATTAATTCAATTTTAGACTAATACTTTTTCACTAAATAAGATCTTTGACCTTGGCATGTGTGGCTGCTGGCTGGCTCCGCAATGCACTCCGAGCCTCTTCCTGCATGGTAGTCTGGCCCTCCCACTGGGCCTGCATGGCTGCCACCTTCGTAGAACAGCTGTGTGATTAGGCCACAATCTTCAAATGAGTAAACATATTCCTCAGTTCTCTGGTGTTCATGGTCACACATTTGTGGAGTTTCTGAAGGGCAGTTAAGTCTACCGCCAGGCACCGCATGACCTCTATGCAGACAAGTCGTTACTACTCCATTAAGAAGTTCCCATAGGAATGATGAGCCTGGACCCAGACGTGTAGGGTTGACATCCACAGAGCATTTTACAAGCATTCTCATCCGGACCGGGTTAACCTCAGTGCTCTTCTTCTCTGTTTTTTTTTTTTTTTTTTTTTTTTCCCCCAGTATTACTGGATTGAAGAATTGCTGCTTCTTGTTAGGAGGTTCATTTCATCTCCTTTTACTCCTAACTTCACACTCAAAGCACAGAATACCATGTGGCATATATTGAAGTAGACTTCATGCACTTTGTATCATTTCTGTATTCAATTTTTAAAATTCTCTCATAACCCTATTGGGCATTTTAAACCTAAATTAGCATGGCTTGAATGAACCACCTTGCTCCTGTGGAAGTTACATACAAGAACGTGAAATTACTTAGTACACTTAATCCAACCCATGTACTCCTAGACACATTTATAAGGGAACTAAAGAAGTATGGCATTACCACAATAGAGTATGTGATGCAATTTGTGATGCTAATGTTGTGGAGAAAGAAGGCATCCATGTTCTCAATTGGCCATATTTGCCCTAAAATGCTGCTATGCTTCAAAGACTCTAATGGTCATGTTAAGAACTGCTGCATTCAATAAAACTAGGGTACCCGATATTATTGCCTTGAAAGTGAAACTTGAGACAGGACCTAATTTCTCATACATATTAGCCAAAATGTTCGTGTGGTGAATAAGTCGATGAAGCTTCTTCCATAGGAGTCCTGGAAAGCAGTTTTACAAAGTCACACGCTTGACAGAATTTCAACCTTTATGTTTGGGTTATGATCAACCTGTTTGGTCACTTAGCAAAATATTACTGCTGTTCACATTTAAAATGTGCTTATTATTTGTACCAGTTGACCTTTCCTGAAATAATGTGATATTGAGTCAATATATTTAAATCTATTTCCATGCCAGAATCTTACTAATATATAAAAAATTCAGAAATCTGAGGTGCCAAAATACCCATCACAATACTTGTATATTTTTAGTGTCATAAAATCCCAAAGTTCTAAGAACTAAAAACACTCTAGATCTTTATTCCTTCTCTCATTTCAAACACTTTAGGGACTACGTAGTTATTTGCCTGCTCACTCTATGTTTACATTTCCCACGTTCATACTAGGATGCATTGAGTTTGCTTTTAACCGTTTTTAAAAAATTGTATGAAGTTTTATGGTGATTACACAATGCCTTTCCATAAATCTCATTTTATGCCAATATGAGAAATCTCCAATTTGAAGATCTAAGTTGTCACAGAAGCACATATCTTTAATGTTTGCACTCTGAGGTGTAACTGAACAGGGAGGGCCTAAAAACAGAATTGGAGGGGGCTTTAAACATTTTTAGTAAAATGTTGCCTTTGTCTCATGCTGAATATGTAGAATAGGCCTCTTAATTTAGCAAATATTTTTTAAAAGGTAAAGATGTTTTGTTATTGTAGCTAAAACAATTCTTAATCATAAAATGTCTGAAATCTTATAATTTTTCCCATAATTATCAGAAGTTATTTTTACCAACGCATTTTTGTTTGAAGTGTGATTTTTTTCCCTTCTATTCCAAATCTCTTACAAAACAAACAAACAAAAAACCAACAGCGAATTTCTACTAATGAATTAAGCAGGCGTCAAATATTTTATATTTCATATGCCTTTAGCCGTGTAACTTGCTATTGGGATACTTGATAATTTTGTTTTATGATGTAATTGATAAAATGGTGATGTGTATTAATGTTAGTTCAACCATGTATTTATGCAATCTGGGAATCTGTGAAGAAATAATTTGTCAGTGTTCACTAGCTTGTAAAAATGCAATGTGATTGCTTAAACATCTAAATAAATAATGAAATGCAAAAAATAAGATCATCTTCTGCTTAAAATGCTTAAAATATTTAATGGCTTGAAAGGATTGTGATTAATAGATATAATAATAAAATCAATCTCATAATTCAGTAGTCATAAATGCCTAAAGTAAATGTTAGTTTTAAATAATATTTCCACATCTTGCAAGAAACCCTTAATCTCTTCTGAAGAGATAATAAAATTAATACTAAGTTATATTGCTTTTAAGTAAAGAAAAAGTTTGTCTTCATAGATTGTCTTTATAAAGACACATACAATTGTCATGTTTGCTGAAAACCATGTTTATACATATTCCTGTGTATACATTATATACATTATGAAATCTTTGAAAGAAGAAAAATAAGTGTATTATTTCAGTTATTATAATTCTAATGTTTGTATTTTTCTCCCCAAATTTTAATTTGAAAAAAATTTATACATACAGCAAAAAGTAAACATTGGCAAAACTACCATCTAAAGTGAAACTCTAAGAATCATAATTATTTGGAAATGTTCATATTTGCTTTATATATTTTATGCATAACACATTTTTACTGATCCTGTGAAAAAATGTTTCAGATGACTGATGGATTCATCAGTAATGAAAAAAATATTTACCTCCGATCCTGTTACATGGTATGTTATGTCTGTTTTTCATTGAAAAATTGTAAGGCAGTTAAGAAGCAAAGAAAACAAAACAAAACAAAAAACAATTCAGAGAGATAAGGCTGGCATCACGACCAGACCCGGATTTGTCAGAAATTTTGGAATTAGCGCTCAGAGATTTAACATAACTATGATTAATATGCTAAGGGATTTAATTAGAAAAGTGGACGACAGGCAAAAACAGGTAGATAATGTACGCAAAAAAATGGGGATTGTAAGAAAAAAACAAAAGTAAATACTGGGGGCAAAGTTCTTGCTTAGAGTGTGTGTGGCACAACATCTGATCCCTAGTATTGAAAAGAAAAAATTTTAAAAAAAGCAAATGTTAGAAATAAGACAAATGAACAAACACAAAAAGAAAAAACACTATAACAGAAATGAAGAATGTCTTCAATGGGCTCAGAAATGCTAAGGAAAGAATGAGTGATCTTGATGATATGGCAATGGAAACCTCCTGAACTGAAATGTGAAGAGAATAAAGGACTAGTGAAAAGTGAAAGAGAAAATTCAAGAAATGTAGAATAATAACATAAAAAACCAAAATGCTGTAACATACAGGCAATGGAAATACCAAAAGGAGAAGAAAATGAGAAAGAAGTAGAATAAACATTTGAAGTTATAGTAGCAAAAATTTTTTTTCAAAAATAATATAAACAGGAAATAGAGACCCAAAAAGCTCAAAGAGCAAAGATAAATTGCAAAATATTATATCCAAGCATATTATATTCAAATTGCAAAAAGCCCAAAACAAAGACAAAGTCTTGAAAACCAGAGGTGATAAATCCCTTTCCTCAACAAGTGTAAAAGAATAGAAGTCACACAGAGTAGGTGCTCAACCATGGTGGAATTAAAACAGAAATAATAACTGAAAGACAGATGAAAGAGCCCAAAATATTTGTAGATTCAGCAACATATTTATAAGTAACACATAGATCAGAGAAACAGCCTCAAGAGAAATTAGAAAAATATTTTGAACTGAGTGAAAGTAAATATAAAACTTGTCAAAACTTTCAGAATGCAGTGAAAGCAGTGCTTAGAAATACATTCCTAGTGTTGAATGTATATATTAGAAAGGAAAAAAGATATAAAATCTAGGCTTGCACCTTGGGAAACAATAGAAGGGAGTGCACAGCTAAATCAAGGAGAAGAAAGAAATAATTAAAAAGAGGAAAAGGAGAAAAAGTCAATGAAAGTGAGAACGGGAAATAGTAGGGAATTTTACAAAACTAAAAACTGAATCTTAGAAAAGATGAATAAAGTTGATAAAAGTCCAGCTAGTTTAATGAAGGAAAAAAGAGAAAGCATACAAATGACTAATATCACAAATGAAATGGGGTCATCCCTATTCAACTACAGTCATTAAAAAGATAATAAAACAATATTATTAACAGCTCTGCCCATAAATTTGATAATCTGGATAAAATGGACTGATTTCTTGAGAGGCTCAGTCTGTCCAAATTGCATGAGAAGAGACAGTTTGATTAGGACCATGTCTATTAAATAAATGGAATCAATAAATAATAATCTTCTGAAACCAGACCCAGATGATTTCACTGATAAATTCCTCTGGATGCTTAAATAAAAATACTATTAATTCTCTACAATTTCTTCCAGAAAAGTAGAAGCAGGAATACTTTCCAACTAATTCTCTGAGGCCAGCATCATCCTAATACCAAGACCAAAGATATTACAAGAAACAATAACAGAGAACATTTCTTATGAACACAGTGCAAGAATCCTCAACAAAATATTAGCTACTCCAACTCAACAACATACAAAAACAATTATAAACTCCTACCAAGTGAAATTTTTTCCAGGTATGTCAGGGTGGGCCAACGTTTGAAAATCAATGTAGCCAGGTTCAGTGATGCCCACTTGTAATCCCAACTACCTGGGAGTATGAGGCAGGAATATTGCAAGTTCAAGGTCAACCTGAGAAATTTAGCAAGACCATGTCTCAAAATAAAAAAAATATAAAGAGGTGGGGATATCCCTCAGTGATAGACTGCCCTTGGCTTTAATCTTCATTACTGCAAAATAAATAAAACCCAATGAACCAACCAAACAAGCAAAAAATTAATGTAGCCCATAACATCAAGACCCAAGAGTAGAAAAGTCTTAGGATTATATCAGTAGGTGCATATAAAGCACTTGAAAAAAATCTAATGTCTGTTTATGACAGAAAACTCTGAGCAAACTAGAAAGAGAGATAAAATCAACCAACAAACCTCTATGATTAATATTGTATTTAATGGTGGGAAATTAGTTGCTTTCCCACAAGGGTGAGGAATGAGGCAAGGAAGCCCTTTTTCACCATCAATATTCACTATCGTACTGGAAGCCCTAGCTAATGAAATAAGGGAACAATAGAGGAAATAAAACCATCTTTGTAGATGATGTATTCAGTTATCTAGAGGAGACCAGAGAATGATAGAAAAAAACTGCTGGAACTAATAAATAATTACAGCAAGGTCTGTAGGATTCAAAGTTAATACATTAAAGTTAATTGTGCATTAGTATATATTATATTTTAGTATATATTATAAATACACTAAAGATAATTGCTTCCATATGTACAGAAATTCACCAATGGTTTTAAGCATACATTGAAGAATATTGCTTCATATTATGTTGCAAAATTATGATTTTCTAATTATATCACTTTGTACATTTATTAGCTGTCAGTCTTCCAAAGAGAAGAAATCCCTTTTGGTTTCCTACCATATGTTTCTTTCTCTCTTTCACTCTTATCTCTATGGACTCAGAATATCAAAAACTTTATGCATTATAATCAGATACCTCATCATTCATTCTGATCATCAAATAGCCCCAATTTAGCCAGTGGAAGACCCTTCAAGGTCATGTCTTTGTCCTTTGGACATGGTCCCATTAGACTTTGAGTGTGTTTTGTCAAACAATACATTTTGCTACTCCAGACAGATATTTCTTCAAAGATCTTCATTTCTTCTAATGAAAAATATTAGTTTAAAAATAACATCTGAGTAGTGGTGTTCTTATTATACTGGGAAGTTATTAACTGTAAGATCTTCTAGGGACTAGACGTGAGGTTTTTTAAATTTTACGTATGCAGACATCATTTTTTATGACTTCCCTATTGTGAAATTAACAATTGTATATATTTCACAGTTGCAAGTTCTTTTGTGTTTCCTTTTCACATATATTATTATAATATATATATGATTTATTTTCATATTATGTTATTATTTTATGCTCTGCATGGGCTTTTGGGGTATAAAGTTAAGCTGTTCTTTAATGCACTTTAGAATGTATTAAGCTGAACATGACACCACACTAAGACTAAGGTGTACAACTTTCTGCTGCTTACTGTGTGTATTTTCACATGGAAATGTGAATGCACAATAAATACAAGAACACAAAATGGGATGTGTGGTAGGTGTGAGTATATCAGTCTGTATATTAAGTAGTGTGAAATATAATTTTATTTTCCTATAACCCATTTCCTATTTTGAACTTCATTCCACATGATGATAAAATATATTGTTTCAAGTCCAGTTTGCGTAAAGTTATCATTTGGGACAGTCAGTATAAACTCTTCTTTTCCTTTGTTCAATCTAGGTTGCTATTATGACTGAATGTTGATGTCCCCTCACCCCCACCACCAAAAAGTTAGCATGTTGAAGCCTTACCCCAATGTGATGGTATTTAGAAATGGGATCTTTGAGATGTGATTAGGCTTAGATAAGTTCATGAGGGTAAGCCCCATGCTCACGTGAAAGAAGAACTGACACCAGAGCTTCTGCCATGTGAGGACTCAGTGAAAGGGGGTCTGTCTGCAAGGCAGGAAGAGAGCCCTCACCAGAGACTGAACCCTGACAGAATTGATCATGACTTTCTAGCCTCTATAAGTATGAGAAAATAAATGTATTGTTTAAGCCATACAGTTCGAGTATTTTATTATAGCAGTCTGAGCTGATTAAGATGACTGCCCAGGTTCCATGGTGCTTGATGAAACATCTCAGTCACTGAAATGGAGATATTTAGATTTTCTCATTCTGTGATGTAGAGCATAATTCTCCATAGTCCTTGAGCATGTTCATGTTAAGGTGCTGATATTTTGTGAAACCAGAGCAGTTTCTTTCTGGCCACAGGGTTGTAAGTGCCAAATAACCCTCTACTATGATATTTCTTTATTACAACTTCAATTCACTTCCAGGTCCCATGACTCTGTGTCATATGCCTCCACTACTAGACACTGGAAAAACATTTGTCTCTTCTCTATCCCATTGAAGAATTTAGGAACATATTAGGGCAATTTTATGCCTTGGTGCTCCATGTAGCTGTATAGGCACCTCTATTTTCCCATGGTAGATTGGGAGCCAATCTGTAGCATCTAACATCTTCTAGAGCACCAACCTTTGAGAAACAGGGGCACAGATATCTTCTATTCTCAGATCCATCCTCTATTCTGAGTTTCTGTCTTTCCTTGGGACTAATTCTGTGGTTGATAGGAAGAGCTTAGGTTTTTCTTTTCATTGCTCTTTTCCATGACAGTCCTTGGTCCATGTATTAGCCTGCTTTTATATCACTGTGATCAAAGTACCTGGTAAGAACAACTTAGAGAAGGGAAAGTTTATTTGGAGCTCATGGTTTCAGAGGTCTCAGTTCATAGATGACTGCCTTCATTGCTCTGGCCCAAGGAGAGGCAGTTTATCATGAAGAAAGGGCCCTGTGGAGGAGTGCTGCTCAGCCCATGAGGGGTCAGAAAGCAGAGGGAGGAGGGACTGCAGGGAAGATGAACTCTCCTAGGAAATGCCTCCAGTGACAAACCTTCAGCCATGCACCATGGGCGTACAGTTCCCAAGTAATCAGTGCACTTAAACTAGGATGGATTGTTTAGGTGACAACTCCCATAATCCAGTCATTTCACCTGTGATACTCTTGCATCAACACAGGAGTGTTTGGGCAACACTTTGTATCCAATTCACAACAGTTCAATAACCCAGTAATTTTTTATTTACATTGGAAGAGTGGAGTGAAAAAGTTGATATATTAATTTACCAAGGATTTCCCAAATTTTTCAATATCTAACCAAGATTATTTCTTTTGAGACTAAATACCCCAAAATTTGATATTTGTTTTCTGTGTCTATTTTCTATGTCTAATTGTTGGAGCTAAAATATTACATGTTTAATTGTCTGGGTTTAGGGAAAGAATCATGCATGGAATTGAAAAAATAAATTGGTTAACATATTCCAGTTATAATGGTCAAAATTGAATGACGAAGTATTTCATACAGTATATATCAATTTAATGAAAAAGATAACTCAAAATATAAAACAAAAATTTAAAAAAGTAGTGCTAGTATCCAAGATGAAGAGAATATAGATGAATTTTTTTTTCAGGTTTATACATTTTGTAAATAAATTTGTACTCATTTTGAAAATATATAAGCAAAAGATTA